>OU342740.1:175182769-175411276 GCA_910589775.1 Avena eriantha | reverse complement strand
GGGTGCAAAGCATAACACCAACATGTGAGAAGAGCGGTGAGAGAGAGAACCACCTCATAGTGAGTGAGAGCCACACCCCAAATTCGAGTGGAAAAACTAAGAGTGTTCTCCTTGCCACCAAAAGTGAGATGAGAGATGTTCGGAACAACCCCTCCATCTTGCACTATGTCCTCCTTTGCAAGGGACTAGCGCAAGAAACTAACGAATTAACAATGTTCCTCCATCTTTGATGAGTGTTTTTGTAGGAATTCAAGGATGTGTTCCCCGAGGAGCTTCCAACATGGACTACCCTCCTCTTCGCAGCATAGAACATCGCATTCACCTCATCACCCAGGCGCACCACTTCCCAACCGCGCCGCCTATCACACGAACCCGGAGGAGACAAAGGAGATTGAACGTCAAATCAACCAACTCGTCTCCAAAGGTTTGATCCAGTTAGCACTAGTCCAGTGCCGTACCCGTGATTCTTGTTCCAAAGACGGATGATACGTTACGGTTATGCATGGACTGCCGTTCAATCAATGCTATCCACCATGCGTTATCGACATCCCATACCACGTCTCGATGACATGCTTGATGAGTTTGTGTGGAGCCACTATTTTTTCGAAATTGATCTTGTAGTGGTTACCATCAAATACGCATGGCTGAAGGTGATGAGTGGAAAACCGCCTTCAAGACCAAACTTGGTCTCTATGAATGGTTGGTTATGCCCTTTGGTTTGTCTAATGCCCTCCACCTTCATGCGTCTAATGAATCATATCTTGCGATCTCTCATTGGAAAAAGTGTTGTTGTCTATTTCGATGATATTCTTGTTTATAGCAAATCACTTGAGGACCACATAACACATGTCAAGGAAGTTTTGCAAATCCTTCGACATGAAAAGCTTTATGCTAATCTTCCCAGTGCACTTTTGCTAAGACAAGGTTGATTTTTCTGGATTTGTCGTTCTTCTTCGAAGGGAATTGTAGTTGATGTTTCCAAGGTAAAGGACATACGAGATTGGCCTATACCAACAAATGTGAGTGAACTCCGAAGTTTTCATGGCTTGGCCGGTTTCTATCTATCGTCGCTTTGTGAAAGACTTTTCAACCATTGCTTGTCCCCTTAATGAATTGACCGAAAAGAATGTCACCTTCGTGTGGGGCAAAGCACAACAAAAAGCTTTTGATGAACTTAAAAAGAGGCTCACCGAAGCACCTCTTCTTTCTTACCGGATTTCACAAAAACTTTTGAGATAGAGTGTGATGCTCGTGGTATTGGCATTGAGGAGTCCTTATGCAAACGGAGGTCTATCGCCTACCATAGCGAAAAACTTGATGGTGCTCGCTTAACTATCCGATTTATGACAAAGAGCTTTTTGCCTTAGTTCGTGTCCTTCAAGTTTGGCAACACTACCTTTGGCCCAAGGAATTTATCATACATTCCGACCACGAGTCGTTGAAATATCTCAAAGGCCAAGCTAAATTGAGCAAGAGACACGCTAAGTGGGTTGAGTTCATGGAGTCTTTTCCTTACATTGTCAAGTATAAGAAGGGCAAAGATAATGTAGTTGCGGACGCATTGTCCCGCAAACATACAAGCCTTCTTACGAGACTTGAAATCAACGTGTTGGGTCTTGAGGAAAAAAAATCTTTGTATGCTTCCGATCTGTTCTTTGAACCAATTTTCGCAAGTGCTCCAATGAAAAAGGAGTTGATGATTTCTATTTGCATAAGGGCTTTCTATTTAAACAAAACATGCTATGCATCCCGAAGTTGTTGCTTCAACTTTTTGCTTCTCCAAGAATCTCATGGTGGAGGCCTTATGGGTCACTTTGGGCGCGACAAGACATTGGACATGCTCTCCAACCACTACTTTTGGCCCAAGATGAAGCGTGACGTGGAGCGCTACGTTCAACGATGCACGACATGTGTTCAAGCTAAGTCGCAAGCTAATCCCTATGGTCTTTATATGCCATTGCCTATTCCTCATACACCTTGGTACGACATTAGCATGGATTTCGTGTTAGGATTGCCTAGATCTAAGCATGGTCATGATTCTATATTTGTTGTTGTGGATCGTTTTTCCAAAATGGCACACTTCATACCGTGCATAAGACCGACGATGCTTCACATGCTGCAAATCTTTTTTCAGGGAAATCGTCCGTCTTCACGGTGTGCCAAGGACAATCGTCCCCGACCGCGACGTCAAATTCATGAGCTACTTATGGAAGACCCCATGGCGAAGCTCGGCGTCAAGCTCCTATTCTCATCCGCATCACATCCTCAAACTGATGGCCAACCGAAGTTGTCAACCGAGCCTCGGAACTCTACTTCGTGTGTTGATCAAGAAAACTGAAGGATTGGGAGGAATGCATCCCACACCCACACGCTGAGTTCGCCTACAACCGCGCCAAGCCACTCAACAACCAAGATGAGTCCATTCATGATCGTCTATGGTTTCGAGCCCCTCACCGCGCTCGACATCCTACCACTACCCTACATGAGCGAACGAACATGGACGTCGAGAAGCACGCACAAGCTATGAAGAAGCTTCATGAAGATACAAGAGCTACTTCGAACAACAAGTCCTTCGCCAAGCTCCAAGGTTAAACAAGGACAAGAGAGGAGATGATCTTTGAGGAAGGTGACCTTGTGTGGATACACCTAAGCAAAGACCGGTTCCCAAGAACGTGACTCCAAGCTCAAGCCAAGAGGAGATGGTCCCTTCAAGGTCCTCGAACGAATCAACAAACGCCTACATCATCAACATACCAACCTCCAAGTACCTTGCAAGCAATACATTCAATGTCAAGGACTTCTCACCGACCATGGAGAAGTTCAAGCTGATAACCATGAAGAGTCGAGGACGACTCTTTCCCAAGGGGGAAACTGATGCAGCCCGTCCTAGACGCTTCTACATCTACACTAACAAGTCCCCCAAGTGGACACATGACTCGTGCCCGAGCCAAACTCTTACAAGCTAAGGTGAACTCGCTCCTCTCCTCGTGCCAATTGGATACCTCCTTGGATGGTATGCTACTTCATGCAACAACCCTATGCATCATCAGGTACGAAGCATCGACACATCACCAAGCACCCAAGGATGGTGGACAAGGAGCAGAACGTGAAGCAAACGCCACTGGAGCTGCTCAGACCGGAGTCTCCGTCTGCGCACACCGGAGTCCCGCCTGCAAAGTCTCCCGCCTGAAGACATCGGAGTCTCCGGACCCACCTCCGTCTGCCTCCAGGACCAAGTGCTGGGTCAATCTGTCTGCCCCTCCGAGGCTGGTCCGGAGACCGACCGAGTCTCCGGTCCCAGACCGGAGTCTCCGGACCACCACACCGGAGTCTCCGGACCGACCGTCCCAGGCATGTAAAAGCCTTTGGGCCTTTGGCCCATGTACCCTTAGTCCATCCAGAACTTGTCTTTTAATCCTAAAGTACCCCTGACTATGGGGCTAGCCTATATATAGCCCCCACCTCCATTATAAACCCGAGGCATGATTGGAATTAGTGAAAACCCCTTTGTGGATCTATCTAATTCTTGCCTCATGCTCCTTGACTAAGGAGCACCAATATCCCCAAACCAACCTCGTTGGAGTTTTCATCGTGCCTCCGCGTTGTACAAGGCCTAGGCATCGGTGTCCCTTTGCCTAGACGTCAAGATCTCACCGAGTCTCCCATCTCACCGTGCCGGTTCGAGAGAGAGTCCTCCGCCCGACGCCGATCCTAGGGATTGCGCCGGACCGGTCACCACCGGCCTGAGCTATTGGTGTTTATCGTGGTTTTGTGTGTGTGTGTGTTCATCGCGTTCTTCGTGCGTGTGTTCGTCGTGTTCATCCTTCCCTCCCTTCCCTGCACTCCACCCTCGATTTGAAAGGGAATCGTGAAAGATCGGCCACCCTAGAGGTTTGCCCTCAAAATATACTGGAGATCTCCATTGCGATCCGTTTGGTTAATCAAGCCTTTCTCCCAACATGGCATCCAACTGCTTCTACAGTTCCACTAATTCTGAGGGGTTCATGCTATAGGGTCTCTGGGCTATGGGTCCGGTTCCGGGGATTAGTTTGATAATGAACTCAATATCCCTATCCGGGAGCATACCTGGCAATTCATATGAAAATACGTCGGGGTATTCACAGACTACTCTGACTTGGTCAATGGTGGGCAGGGCTACACTCTTGTTGCACTTGAATTGACGTGGTAAGGTTTCAGAGATATGCTCTACTGTTACTCCCGAACTACTAGTCATGGTGATAGCTTTCTTAGCACAGTCTATCAGTCCTTTATGCCTTGACATCCAGTCCATACCTAGTACTACTTCCAAACCTTTGGTTCCAAGTACAATTAGGTTGGCATAAAAATCTATCCCATGTATTCTCATATGGCACAGCTTTGCAAATTTTTCTAGCTTTGGTTGTTGAGCCGGGGATTTGAACTATCATGACATGCTTTAGGTTGGTTGGGTGAAATCTTACTAGTGCATGCAAATTCTTCGGTGACAAATGAATGCCGATGCTCCCAAATCAAACAATACTCTTGCTAAAACTGAGTTGATAGAAAACATACCCAGCACTACATCTGGCGCTTCATGGGCTTCTTCTTCTGCGTTCATGTGGAAGAGACGGCCATTGCGGTTGTGAGGGTTCCCTGGGGCAAATCTCCTTCCTGTTTGAACACGACATTGCTGCTCGAGCTGGGGCATTCACATTGGCATTGGCTGCAGTCTTCTTGGGGCACTCATTAGAGTAGTGACCCTATCACTCCACACTCAAAATAGGTGATCTGGGACTTGTCCTTGACTGCGACAGGCACAGCATTGCTGCCAGTTCTGGGTGCAGTGTTTGTTTGTTGTTGTTCTTGGGAGGTGCACGGTTGAAATTGTTGGCATTACCGGAGTTGTGATTGTTTCCTCTGGACTTCACATTGCTTCCGCTACGGTTGGGGTAGCTTGGGCGAGATGTTGGGGGTCGGTTGTTCCTTGGTGCATATCCTGATGAAGGGTTGGGACGGTACTTCTGGTGACTGTTGGATCTAGACTGCTGCATCATACGACGCTTGCGGTTGTCGTTTGCCTGGTTAATCTTCCCTTCCATCTGAATGGCAGAGTCGACTAGCTCTTCAAGATCCTAGAAACGGATGTTGACGAGGACAGTCTGCACTTCATCATGCAGTCCGTTCAGGAATCTCTCCTTCTTCTTGGCCTCCGTGTTGATCTCATCCGGTGCATATCTAGCAAGTGACAGGAATCTATCACGATACTCCACCACAGTCATTCTTCCTTGCTTCAATTCGCGGAACTCATCTCTCATTCTGTTGACTAGACCTTGCGGCACGTGGGTGCGGCTGAAACTTGACTTTGAATGCTTCCCATGTCATCACTTGACCATGGTTCATATTGCGGATGCTATTCCACCAAGCTCTTGCATCTCCTACCAGATAGTGGGTGGCAAAGAGAACTTTCTCATTTTCATCAACTCTTGCAACTTCTAAGTTGGTTTCCATGGTCTGTAACTAGTCATCAGCATCTAATGGGTTCTCAGATTGGTTGAAGATTGGGGGATTGGTGTTCTGAAAGTTTTTGAGTTTGGATCCCTGGTGATCCTGATTTCCATGCCCTTGGTTGTTGAGAGCCATCTGGGCGATCTGTTGAAGTGTTGCTAAGTTGGCTTGACGTTCTGCCCTGTTTGCTTCACGGTCGGGCGATGAGATTCTGCAAGATCTGCAGCATTGGGTCTTGTGACGAGCTGCTCCCTCCTTGTTTCCACGAGTCATCTGAAGATTGAGATGGATATAGGGGTAAGAGTTGTAGCACCCCAATTGTCTAACAATTGTAATGCTACTTGTCCTATTAAGATAATGGCTACTTTATATATATTATTGTTGCATCATAATGATATCATGCTCATGTCATCATGCCACCTTGCATTTGAGCATCATATAAAAACCCTCTTTCTTTTGGTTCTTCTCTCACATGCATTATTAATTGTATTTGGTTATTGATATATTGTCTAAATGCCCAAGTTGAGTTGGGGCATATCTTTTATTTCAATTCCACCACCTTTCTCTTCCATCACTTTATAATTCCACCATCCTACTAGATCATGAGCTTGTTTGTTTTTATTTGGGGTTTTATTAGCTCATGGGCAATAGGGTGGATCTAGTCCTTTAAGAATTCCTTTGCTTGGCTTTATTTTCCATTTCTTGGAAATGCATAATAATAATGCCATCATATTCATATTGTCTTCACAAAATAAATAATGGCAATATTATTTTGCATGGGCCATGCACAATTCTTCACCACCTTTCTCTTCTTTGGTTTTTCTTTGGGTTTAAATGGATCCTATCTTTGGAAGACCATCTCCTACCATTACACCACCCTCATACTCTCAACCATCCCATTTTCCACTCATTTTTTTATTCTCCATGCATGATCATATGTGGCCTTTTTCCCAACTAATTCTTTCTTCCTCCTTTCTTTTCTCCTCCACCTTAGCTCATGCAAGCTCAAGCCCCATGTTTCTCCTTGGTTTGGCCTTGTAAACAAAAACTAAAACCTAAATGCTTAACACCATCTATACCTAGTTCCTCTTCATAATTTCCTAAACCTAAATTACACTAAACCATAACTCCACTTCCCTCTCTCTCTCACACCCCTCTCTCTCTAGCATGACCACCTGGCCACCCTTCCCCTGGCCCACACCCAGCCACCCTAGCCCTAGCCCATGCCCTACCCGAGCCATGCCCATCTGACCCTAGCCTAGCTACCTTTCCCTCTCTCTTCTTCTACTGCCATGCTGGTCCCACCCTGCCGCACCACGTCGCCCTGGTCCACCTGCAGTCCCTCCTGCCGCCGGTCCAGCCCCAGGACAAGTCCCAGCCTGCCCCACGTGCTCGAGGAGAAGGAAGAAAAGGTGGCACGAGGCCACCTTTATCTTGCCGTGCCCCAGCTGCCCTCCTCCCTCTCTCCCTCCTTTTTCCTTCCTCCCCACGCCTCTCTGGCCTCTCCCAGATCTGGCCGAGCTGCCCCTTCCTCCCCTTCTTCCTCTCCGACCACCAGCAGCCTACCGCCGTTCGCCGCCAGCACCACTTCGCCCTCGACGATCTAGCCGGCGTGTGCGACGTGGGGGTGTCCTGGAAGACGAGGACCGTCCCCTACCCCGACTCGTACGCGCCGACGTGGACGAGAAGCTCCCCAGCGCCGCCAGTACCTCGCCGCTCCCCGAAACCCTAGTTCGTCGGAGCGCCAGCAACCTCGACGCCTCGCCGCTTCTCGCGCCGATCCGAGCCTACCGCCGAGCCTGCGGTGAGCATCCCCTCCTCCCTGACATGGTCCGCCTCGCCGTACCGCCCTAACGTCGCCGTGCGTTTCGTCGAACACCCACCGCGCGCCAGAGCTCGCCGGCATCTGCAGATTTTCCGCGCCGAACAGCCCCTTATCTAGCTCGCGTCCACCTCCCTGTCAGCTCCCCTAGCCCGCCGCACCGGTCAGCCCCCTCAGCGCGCACTCCCGCGGCCCGGGATCGAATTCCTGCTCCGCGCCGCGCACGCACCTGCCGCTAGACGCGAGAGGAAGAAAAACAGTAACCGAGCCATGGTCGATTTGCAAAAAGCCCCCCACCTTTTTGATTCCCGCAACCCGCGCTCCTAGTGTCCCCACCTGTCCGTCGCCCTAACCCTCTTGCAGCTAGGCCCTCCGTTTTTCTCCGGCGTAACCCGTGGTCCAGCTGATGCCCCACCAGTCAGCCTCTGGGTGCATCCCCACTGGCACGTGGGCCTCCAGTCGCTAGCCCCGCCTGTCAGCCTCAGTGGGCTAGCCAGAGCCCGCGTGGCAAAAGTGTTTTCGCGCGCGTGGCCCCGGTCAGCGCAGGCCCACCCGTCAGTGGTTGGGTCTGAGTCCGCCCGGGTATAAAAAGTTTTTCCCCTGAGTCAGTTTTAAACAATCTTTTCAAATTGATTTAATTCAAATTCTTTTCAGATTCAAATAATTTTTAAAATACAAATCCAAATAATGCATGTAATATATGTTTTGGAATCAGAAAAATGTGAGGAATTCAATTATGCCCTTCAAAATATATTTGGCCACTTTAAATTTCGAGATGATTAAAATTACAATAAAATGCCATTTTCCTTATTTAATTAATAACTTTTGTTTTATAACTCCAAATTTGGCAAATAATATGTCTAAATCGATTAGCGCGACGAGCCCGTTCTATTTATGCAGTCCTTGTTCTGAATTTAAGCATGCATCATGTTGTCATTTGAAATCTGAACTGTTTATGACAATAAAACTTGGTCAAATGAATAATAAAATGCTTTATTTCTTGTATCCACACCTCACCTTTGCCATGCTACTTTAATGCCATGTAATTGTGCATCATTCATCATGGCATGCTTGGTTGCTTGTTGCATTTCAATTCATATGCTTGCGCACTTTATTTATGTTGGCCCTTGTTTGTTTGGTTCTTCTTCGAATAGACGCCCAGCAGGAGAATTACCAGGAATCACAGGAGTACTACCCAGATCCATCCCTCGCTTCAACTGAGCTGCCAGGCAAGCACTACCACATGCTTGCCATACATACAGTACCTATTGCCTCTATCTTATTCTTGCATCATTGAGTCGCGATTGCATTAAATTGAATCCCAAGTACTGCATGGCCTTTACTTTTAAACCACACCAAGCTTGTTCCGGTCCCATGAGCCATTACTACAGGAGTTGTTTGAGCCATGCGAGTCATAGAAAAGCATGAGTAGGGTATGTGAGTGTCTGAGGAATAACGAGGTACCTAAACAACTTAACCTGAGTAGTAATGGGATAACTAATGAAAGAGGCACCGGTGAGCAATATCTGCTATTTGGTTTTTCATGCTCACTTGTGTCCCGTAGGACCCCGAGTACTTGATTCCTGTTCCTTGTTTATCCGCACTATCCACATCCGGGAGGCCTTATGGACCCCCCTGAGCCAGAGCTCGATTCATTCTTATTTCTTGGGGCCACAAGTAGTTTGGGGCTTTATTACTATCCTGTACTTATGCCATGTTACTGCTTTATTTAAGATTGTGCGAGGAGCACCCGTACTGTTTTGGATCGTGACACGGTTTCGCTGTATCGACAAGCCCAGTCATATTTTCGGGTTCCCAGTCGTTTACCGCCGTCCACACAAACCTTGGGTCCGTCTCGGAGCCGGCCAACTTCGTTGCGGGTAGCTTAATGGGGTGGCCCCCTGAAATGTTTCTGCATCCTGTGATTGCTTTGTCGTGAATGCCTCGTTGGGTTTTGATTTGGTTTTTCCGAGGTTGATCGAGTGTGTGTTGCTATTCGTGCACCCCTGCAGGGTAAATCTTTCTGAATGCCGTGTCCGCTGTTATGGACGACTTGGAGCACAGTTTCTCGATCATAGACAAGTATAACTAAAGTACCGCTTTTAAATTGACTAAGTACTTGACTAGTAAATAGTGCAATACTCATGGAATGGTTAATAAAACTGCCAACGGATGAAGGGGGTTGTTCGTCCGCTTCCTCGTTGGTAAGCGAGGAGGAGGATGGATCTGTTAATTATACTATTATAACTGTTGTTCTTAATTCACGGACTTCCGTCTATCATTGGTTAGGCGGAAGGTTAGCGAGTATCTGTAGTATTGTTAGGTATTATCTTTTGCTGCAATTGCGTCACCCCAGGTTGTGTCGCCTTTAGTGGCATAAAGACTTGTTGAGTACCCCTAGGGTCTCACACGATAAATTGTTTGATTCAGATGAACAGGTGTTCCCGCAAGAAGGATACTGGGTGCAAGAGACAGATGATGTTGGCAACGATCATTCGGTGTAGAGATTCCGGGAACGGGGATCCATGTGATCTGTGGGCGGGATGTGTTTATTTATGGGGCATCTTATGCCAATTTGCTTCTTATCCGTACTCGGATCTTGTTTTCCGCTTTCGCCTGATACTCTGATGTGTGATGTATGAGGAGCTATCCTAAATTATTATATCTATCTAGGACATTTGGATCTTGCCGTATGGTGTTGCAATATTTCTATTTATTTTAGATGGAATGGCTCTGAGGACTGTTGTATGTGGCTTGCATACATACTCATTTGTGTATGTAGTTGATCCCTTCGCTTGCCGATTACGCCGCTCGTTCTTGTCCCGTTGTTTGAAAGTGGTTAGGATGGCCGAAAGGTCTACCGTGAGTGGCCCTGGGCCCCACCGTACTATTTTAACCACTTTCGTTCATCCAGGCATTAACTAAGAGCGTAATTCACCGAGGTAGTTACAATTGGTATCAGAGCCATCCCGCCCTTTAGGGTCTCAGCCAAAATGGTCGTTGTCTGTCTAGCAAATATTTTGGTAGTTATGTATACTAGGGAAAAACAAACGCGAGAGTAGGAATGCTTCCATTTTTCTTCTTACCCACCCACCCACCCCTTTTCTGGTAAGGAAGTGTAACGTTTTCAATCCTCTTCTAAAATTCAAACTAGGATTCACGTGTTCTGGGTTCCGTAGTACCATAGGTTGTGTTTGTGTTTGTGTGTGTGTGAATTCCTTGTCTATCTGTTGCATCCAAATGTTATCATTATCTGCCTTTTGGTTATCAACTGTTGGTACATTCCTACCGACAGTCCTTTGTAAATCGACGCGATCTATTCTGATTCGTTGTACACCGATGCGATCTATCTTACTCTTTGTATACGATGTTATCTTGTTGGGGTGTTCTTTTCCGTAGTTAACAATCTTTAGGTTCATCTTAAGAAGAAGTTGTTGGGATATGTGTTTTACTGATTCATGTGCGGAGTAATGATTTGAGTACGGGATGGAGTCGCGACCATACCACTACTTTTGTCATTTGCTTTTGTATATTGAACTAGTAGAGTTACTAATCTTGATTCGTTAAGTGGTTTTGCGCATATAGTGGTATTTTAATGCCGAAATTTGCGGAAAATTTTTCTTTGTTAGTTTGTATACCACACTCCTTGTTCAGTCGTGTGTGTTATGCTTAATATCTTCTTGTTGCCTTGAACTTTGCTGATATTTTTATATCATCTCAGTGAATTGCATTCTTTAATCTTGATTAATTCCATTTTGGTACTATTTTGGATTATTATCATTCTCCATTATAGTACTGACTTGTGTTTTATATCAATCACAGGATGGCACCACCACGCCGTTCTGAGGAGGATATACCACCTGAACTCGGGGCTGCTTTGGCAAGTATTGCAAATGCTTTGGGCACTATGCAGCAGAACCAGCAGCGCTTCGAGGAAAGTGTGAGGAGGAATGAGTTTGCTCCGCTACCTCCACCTCCCAAGCGAGGAGACATCAAGAGTTTTCTCAAGTTCAACCCACGTCAATTCGAAGTGTCTGATCAGCCACTTGATGCGGATGATTGGCTTCGTGAAGTGTCAAGGTTGCTAATGACTGCGGATGTTCCCGAGCAAGAATGGGTCAAGTGTGCTACTCACCTTCTGAAGGGAGATGCAGCTCTCTGGTGGGAAAATTACCTCAAGGCAGATCTTTCTGGTTTTTAGCCTACTTGGGAGCGGTTCACTGCTGCTTTCAAAGAGCAATATCTGTCAGAAATTGTCATGGAAAGGATGAAGGAAGTGTTTCTCAACCTCAAGCAGGGCACTGACAATGTCAACACCAACATCAGAAACTTCATGAACCTGTCTCGTTATGGTGGCGATGAGATCTCTGATGACAAGAAGAAGCAAAAGAGGTTTCGGCAAGGCCTCAATGCTTCCATCAAATATGCAATCACTCATGCAAGGCCAACATCTTTCCTGGAACTTCAACACACAGCTCTAGAGGAAGAAGCAAGTAGGCAAGTGTTTGAGGAGTCAAAGAAACACAGCCGTGATACAGCAAGCTCTTCTTCTTTGACAGCTCCTTCTAAGCATCGTGTCTGGGTTCCTAACACCCCACCGTCGCTCCCTGCTCCACCAAGACCTTCAAGCTACGCTCCAAGGCCACCAAACTCCTTCACTGCGGCTCCCAGGGGCTACAACCACAACTACCCTGGAGCGCCTGGCGGAGTCCCTGGCTACGTTGCTCCACGTCCACCTGGTGCTTGCTATACTTGTGGAAACACTGGGCATCAGCACTGGAATTGTCCAATGAACAACAAAGCTCTTCCACCACCACCTCCAAGACCTGCGGCAAGTGCTCCTATGATTCGTGCACCTCCACCTCGGGCTCTCAACATCAACACTAAGCCGGGATCTACGGTTGCTCGTGCCAACTGTGTCAACGCCACTCAAGCTGAGCATGCACCTGGAGTTGTCATGGGTATGCTTCCTGTTAACTCAGTTCCTGCACGCGTTTTGTTTAATTCTAGTGCTTCACATTCTTTTGTTTCTCACAAGTTTGCTCATGAGCAAGATTTGGCTATGGTTCCTTTGTTACACCGTCTTGTGGTACAATCTCCTGGGTCAAACATGAGGGCTGCTCATATCAGCCATGGCAATCAAATTGAGATTGGTGGTTCTTCGTTTCCGGCTTCCTTAATTATTCTGGGCAATTCTGATATTGATGTTATCTTGGGCATGGATTGGTTGACAGCAAATGCAGCTGTGATTGATTGTGCTGAACGTTCGGTTTCTTTGAAAATTCCTGAAGGCCATATAGTCTATTCTCCAAGTCTGACTCCTACAATTCAGCTTTATTCTTTGGCGGCTCTGAATGATGATGCTATGGAAGGTATTTAGAGTGTTCCTGTAGTTTGTGAATTTCCAGATGTCTTTCTTGAAGAGTTTCTAGGTATGCCTCCGGATCGTGAGGTTGAGTTTGTCATTGAACTTGAACCTGGTACCCGCTCCTATTTCCAAGCGGCCTTATAAAATGGGTCCTGCTGAGTTGGCTGAACTGAAGCGTCAGTTGGACGAACAAGAGAAGTTGGGTTTCATTCAGCACAGTACTTCTTCTTGGGGTAGTCCAACCATCTTTGTGAAGAAGAGAGACAAGACTGATGGACTTTGTGTTGACTATCGGGCACTCAATGCTAAAACAATCAAGAATAAATATCCCCTTCCGCGGATTAATAATCTCTTCGATCATCTAGCTGGAGCTGTGGTATTCTCTAAGCTGGATTTGAGAAGTGGTTACCATCAAATCAAGATCCGCAAGGAAGATGTTCCCAAGACAGCTTTCACCACTCGCTATGGCCTATATGAGTACACGGTCATGTCTTTCGGTCTCACCAATGCACCTGCCACCTTCTCGAGGCTTATGAACTCAGTTTTCATGGAGTATCTTGATAAGTTCGTCGTGGTCTATCTGGATGACATTCTAGTCTATTCTAAGTCAAAGGAAGAACATGAAGAACACCTTCGGCGTGTCCTAAACAAGCTTCGTGAGAACCGCCTATATGCAAAGTTCTCCAAGTGTGAATTCTGGCTGCCTCAAGTCACCTACCTTGGTCACATCATCTCTGCCAAGGGCATTGCCGTCAACCCAGAAACTATTAAGACAATTATGGACTGGCTTCCACCCATAAATGTCAAAGAAGTCCGAAGTTTCCTTGGTTTGGCCAGTTACTGTCGGCGATTCGTTCAAAACTTCTCGAAGATTGCGAAGCCTCTTACCGATCTCCTCAAGAAAGGCAAGAAATACCTTTGGACTCCTGCATGTCAAGCAAGCTTTGAAACACTCAAAGAGAAGCTCACTTCCACACCAGTCTTGGTTCCTCCAGATACATCAAAGCCGTTCCAGATTTTCTGTGATGCTTCATTGCAAGGATTGGGTGCGGTCCTTATGCAAGAAAAGCAAGTTGTTGCTTATGCATCTCGTCAGTTGAAGACGCATGAGATCAACTATGCTACACATGACCTCGAACTCGCAGCAGTTGTCTTTGCTTTGAAAGTATGGAGGCATTACTTGCTTGGCAACCGTTGTGAGATCTTTTCTGATCACAAGAGTCTGAAGTATATCTTCACACAGCCTGATCTCAACCTTCGTCAGAGGAGGTGGATTGAAACAATCAATGATTTCGATTTGACCATCAACTACACCCCGGGCAAAGCTAATGTCATGGCAGATGCTCTCAGCCGAAAAGCTTATGTCAACAACCTCATGGTGGAAGAACAACAGCCTCTCTTGTGCGAGGAATTCCGCAAGCTCAACCTTGAAATTGTGGATCAAGGTTATCTTCTGAACCTTCTAGCAACACCTCTCTTGGAAGAAAAGGTCCGTTCCATTCAGCTTGGGGATCCTTACACTAAAAAGATCACCTCCAACATTCAACTTCCGAAGTATGAGTCTTTCCACGTAGACGACCAAGGCACTCTTTTCTTTGAACACCGGATGTTTGTTCCGAACTACCCAGGTTTAAGAGAGCAAGTTCTCAAGGAGGCGCATGATTCTGTTCTTTCTATCCACCCTGGCAGCACTAAGATGTACATGGACTTGAAAACACAATATTGGTGGCCTGGTTTGAAACGATATTGTGCCAAGTATGTCTCAGAGTGCGATGTTTGTCGCAGAGTTAAAGCTGTTCATCAGAAACCTTCCGGTCTTCTACAGCCATTGAAGCCTCCGGAGTGGAAATGGGAGAAAGTAGAGATGGACTTCATCACTGGTTTTCCAAGGTCGCAGAAAGGCAACAATGCAATCTGTGTTGTCATTGACAGGCTTTCCAAAGTAGCTCACTTCTTTCCAGTCAAGGAAACAATTTCTGCAATTCAGTTGGCTGAACTCTATATCAACAGAATTGTCTCTCTGTATGGAGTTCCTCTTGAAATCAGTTCAGACCGTGGAAGCATCTTCACTTCCAAGTTCTGGGGAAGTTTCCAAAATGCTTTGGGAACAAAACTAAACTTTAGCACAGCTTACCACCCTCAGTCGCAAGGACAAGTTGAAAGGATCAATCAGATTCTAGAAGATATGCTCCGTGCTTGCGTTATCTCTTTCGGCATGAAGTGGGAAGAATGTCTTCCTTATGCTGAATTCTCTTACAACAACAGTTTCCAGAAAAGTCTAAAGATGGCACCATTTGAGGCTCTCTATGGTCGCAAGTGCAGAACTCCGATTGGTTGGTCGGGCGCAGGTGAAAGAATATTGTTTGGCCCCGACATTGTAACTCAAGCGGAGGAGAAAGTTCACATCATTCTTGAAAATCTGAAGATTGATCAAAGTCACCAGAAGAGCAATTATGACAGAAAGCACACGGACATGGAGTATGTCCCTGGTGATCTCGTTTACCTTCGTGTCACTCCCATGAGAGGCACGCACCGTTTTGGTATCAAAGGAAAGCTGGCTCCTAGATACATCGGCCCTTTCAAAATTCGTGGAAGAAGAGGAGAAGTTGCTTATGCTCTTGAGCTCCCTGAACAACTCAAAGTCCATGATGTTTTTCACATCTCTCAACTCGAGAAGTGCTTCAAGGATCCCGGCAGGACCGTGGACCACGAACTCATCAATCTCCAAGAAGACCTTTCTTATCAAGAACACCCCACAAAAATTCTTGAAGTCGCAGAAAGAAGGACTCACAACAAGTCCATCAAGTTCTGCAAGGTGCAGTGGTCGCACCATTCCGTTGATGAAGCCACCTGGGAACGTGAAGATGAGCTCCGTGCCAAGTATCCTACCCTCTTTGAGTCTTCTTCTTCCTAGAATCTCGGGGCGAGATTCCTGTTTAGTGGGGGAGAGTTGTAGCACCCCAATTGTCTAACAATTGTAATGCTACTTGTCCTAGTAAGATAATGGCTACTTTATATATATTATTGTTGCATCATAATGATATCATGCTCATGTCATCATGCCACCTTGCATTTGAGCATCATATAAAACCCTCTTTCTTTTGGTTCTTCTCTCACATGCATTATTAATTGTATTTGGTTATTGATATATTGTCTAAATGCCCAAGTTGAGTTGGGGGCATATCTTTTATTTCAATTCCACCACCTTTCTCTTCCATCACTTTATAATTCCACCATCCTACTAGATCATGAGCTTGTTTTTTTTATTTGGGGTTTTATTAGTTCATGGGCAATAGGGTGGATCTAGTCCTTTAAGAATTCCTTTGCTTGGCTTTATTTTCCATTTCTTGGAAATGCATAATAATAATGCCATCATATTCATATTGTCTTCACAAAATAAATAATGGCAATATTATTTTGCATGGGCCATGCACAATTCTTCACCACCTTTCTCTTCTTTGGTTTTTCTTTGGGTTTAAATGGATCCTATCTTTGGAAGACCATCTCCTACCATTACACCACCCTCATACTCTCAACCATCCCATTTTCCACTCATTTTTTTATTCTCCATGCATGATCATATGTGGCCTTTTTCCCAACTAATTCTTTTCTTCCTCCTTCTTTCTTTTCTCCTCCACCTTAGCTCATGCAAGCTCAAGACCCATGTTTCTCCTTGGTTTGGCCTTGTAAACAAAAACTAAAACCTAAATGCTTAACACCATCTACACCTAGTTCCTCTTCATAATTTTCCTAAACCTAAATTACACTAAACCCTAACTCCACTTCCCTCTCTCTCTCACACCCCTCTCTCTCTAGCATGACCACCTGGCCACCCTTCCCCTGGCCCACACCCAGCCACCCTAGCCCTAGCCCATGCCCTACCCGAGCCATGCCCATCTAACCCTAGCCTAGCTACCTTTCCCTCTCTCTTCTTCTACCGCCATGCTGGTCCCACCCTGCCGCCACCACGTCGCCCTGGTCCACCTGCAGTCCCTCCTGCCGCCGTCCAGCCCCAGGACAAGTCCCAGCCTGCCCCACGTGCTCGAGGAGAAGGAAGAAAAGGTAGCACGAGGCCACCTTTATCTTGTCGTGCCCCAGCTGCCCTCCTCCCTCTCTCCCTCCGTTTTCCTTCCTCCCCACGCCTCTCTGGCCTCTCCCAGATCTGGCCGAGCCGCCCCTTCCTCCCCTTCTTCCTCTCCGACCACCAGCAGCCTGCCGCAGTTCGCCGCCAGCACCACTTCGCCCTCGACGATCTAGCCGGCGTGTGCGACGTGGGGGTGTCCTGGAAGACCGAGGACCGTCCCCTGCCCCGACTCGTGCGCGCCGACGTGGACGAGAAGCTCCCCAGCGCCGCCAGTACCTCGACGCTCCCCGAAACCCTAGTTCGTCGGAGCGCCAGCAACCTCGACGCCTCGCCGCTCCTCCCGCCGATCCGAGCCTACCGCCGAGCCCGCGGTGAGCATCCCCTCCTCCCTGACATGGTCCGCCTCGCCGTACCGCCCTAACGTCGCCGTGCGTTTCGTCGAACACCCACCGCGCGCCAGAGCTCGCCGGTATCTGCAGATTTTCCGCGCCGAACAGCCCCTTATCTAGCTTGCGTCCACCTCCCTGTCAGCTCCCCTAGCCCGCCGCACCGGTCAGCCCCCTCAGTGCGCACTCCCGGGGCCCGGGATCGAATTCCTGCTCCGCGCCGCGCACGCACCTGCCGCTAGACGCGAGAGGAAGAAAAACAGTAACCGAGCCATGGTCGATTTGCAAAAAGCCCCCCACCTTTTTGATTCCCGCAACCCGCGCTCCTAGTGTCCCCACCTGTCCGTCGCCCTAACCCTCTTGCAGCTAGGCCCTCCGTTTTTCTCCGGCGTAACCCGTGGTCCAGCTGATGCCCCACCAGTCAGCCTCTGGGTGCATCCCCACTGGCACGTGGGCCTCCAGTCGCTGGCCCCGCCTGTCAGCCTCAGTGGGCTAGCCAGAGCCCGCGTGGCAAAAGTGTTTTCGCGCACGTGGCCCCGGTCAGCGCAGGCCCACCCGTCAGTGGCTGGGTCTGAGTCCGCCCGGGTATAAAAAGTTTTTCCCCTGAGTCAGTTTTAAACAAATCTTTTCAAATTGATTTAAATTCAAATTCTTTTCAGATTCAAATAATTTTTAAAATACAAATCCAAATAATGCATGTAATATATGTTTTGGAATCAGAAAAATGTGAGGAATTCAATTATGCCCTTCAAAATATATTTTGGCCACTTTAAATTTCGAGATGATTAAAATTACAATAAAATGCCATTTTCCTTATTTAATTAATAACTTTTGTTTTATAACTCCAAATTTGGCAAATAATATGTCTAAATCGATTAGCGCGACGAGCCCGTTCTATTTATGCAGTCCTTGTTCTGAATTTAAGCATGCATCATGTTGTCATTTGAAATCTGAACTGTTTATGACAATAAAACTTGGTCAAATGAATAATAAAATGCTTTATTTCTTGTATCCACACCTCACCTTTGCCATGCTACTTTAATGCCATGTAATTGTGCATCATTCATCATGGCATGCTTGGTTGCTTGTTGCATTTCAATTCATATGCTTGCGCACTTTATTTATGTTGGCCCTTGTTTGTTTGGTTCTTCTTCGAATAGACGCCCAGCAGGAGAATTACCAGGAATCACAGGAGTACTACCCAGATCCATCCCTCGCTTCAACTGAGCTGCCAGGCAAGCACTACCACATGCTTGCATACATACAGTACCTATTGCCTCTATCTTATTCTTGCATCATTGAGTCGCGATTGCATTAAATTGAATCCCAAGTACTGCATGGCCTTTACTTTTAAACCACACCAAGCCTGTTCCGGTCCCATGAGCCATTACTACAGGAGTTGTTTGAGCCATGCGAGTCATAGAAAAGCATGAGTAGGGTATGTGAGTGTCTGAGGAATAACGAGGTACCTAAACAACTTAACCTGAGTAGTAATGGGATAACTAATGAAAGAGGCACCGGTGAGCAATATCTGCTATTTGGTTTTTCATGCTCACTTGTGTCCCGTAGGACCCCGAGTACTTGATTCCTGTTCCTTGTTTATCCGCACTATCCACATCCGGGAGGCCTTATGGACCCCCCCTGAGCCAGAGCTCGATTCATTCTTATTTCTTGGGGCCACAAGTAGTTTGGGGCTTTATTACTATCCTGTACTTATGCCATGTTACTGCTTTATTTAAGATTGTGCGAGGAGCACCCGTACTGTTTTGGATCGTGACACGGTTTCGCTGTATCGACAAGCCCAGTCATATTTTCGGGTTCCCAGTCGTTTACCGCCGTCCACACAAACCTTGGGTCCGTCTCGGAGCCGGCCAACTTCGTTGCGGGTAGCTTAATGGGGTGGCCCCCTGAAATGTTTCTGAATCCTGTGATTGCTTTGTCGTGAATGCCTCGTTGGGTTTTGATTTGGTTTTTCCGAGGTTGATCGAGTGTGTGTTGCTATTCGTGCACCCCTGCAGGGTAAATCTTTCTGAAAGCCGTGTCCGCGGTTATGGACGACTTGGAGCATAGTTTCTCGATCATAGACAAGTATAACTAAAGTACCGCTTTTAAATTGACTAAGTACTTGACTAGTAAATAGTGCAATACTCATGGAATGGTTAATAAAACTGCCAACGGATGAAGGGGGTTGTTCGTCTGCTTCCTCGTTGGTAAGCGAGGAGGAGGATGGATCTGTTAATTATACTGTTATAACTGTTGTTCTTAATTCACAGACTTCCGTCTATCATTGGTTAGGCGGAAGGTTAGCGAGTATCTGTAGTATTGTTAGGTATTATCTTTTGCTGCAATTGCGTCACCCCAGGTTGTGTCCCCTTTAGTGGCATAAAGACTTGCTGAGTACCCCTAGGGTCTCACACGATAAATTGTTTGATTCAGATGAACAGGTGTTCCCGCAAGAAGGATACTGGGTGGAAGAGACAGATGATGTTGGCAACGATCATTTGGTGTAGAGATTCCGAGAACGGGGATCCGTGTGATCTGTGGGCGGGAAGTGTTTATTTATGGGGCAGCTTATGCCAATTTGCTTCTTATCCGTACTCGGATCTTGTTTTCTGCTTTCGCCTGATACTCTGATGTGTGATGTATGAGGAGCTATCCTAAATTATTATATCTATCTAGGACATTTGGATCTTGCCGTATGGCGTTGCAATATTTCTATTTCTTTTAGATGGAATGGCTCTGAGGACTGTTGTATGTGGCTTGCATACATACTCATTTGTGTATGTAGTTGATCCCTTCGCCTGCCGATTACGCCGCTCGTTCTTGTCCCGTTGTTTGAAAGTGGTTAGGATGGCCGAAAGGTCTACCGTGAGTGGCCCTGGGCCCCACCATACTATTTTAACCACTTTCGTTCATCCAGGCATTAACTAAGAGCGTAATTCACCGAGGTAGTTACAGGAGGGAATTTCTAAGGTTCATGGTTTTGGGTTTTCAAAGCTAAAACTTTGAGTTAGACTCAGGTTTTTCAACTAACTCCATTTCATTCATGCAAGCAAGCACACGATACAACACACACCACGACAATCAAAGGGAAAACATATGGTTTGAAGAACCATTTTGCAAGCTACGATACAGTGAGACCGATACATCTCATGCTACGATAGTGCTCTAGTACATCTACTCATCGTCGATGAAGTCGGAGTCCTCATCATCAGTGTAGAAGTCCACGGCATACTCCTCCAGAAAGTCATCATCGTTCCTGAGGTAAGAATCCATGTCTCTCTGGATGTCTTCACCCTCATCTTCTTCTTCCTTTGCTGCAAGCTGAGCTTCCTGCTCCTTGACGGTCTTCTCGAGGTCGGCCACCTTCTTGGGAAGACGGGCGATGGTGCGATCCTTCTTGGCACGCTGGCGGTGAAGAGACGGGCGGTCCTGGACGAGCAGTGCGAAAGTCTGGGCCTTCTGGTTAGCAATGGCACGGTTCTGGTTGGCTAACTCTCTGGCATTGTCCAGTTCCTGCTGTCTGTCATGCAGCAAGAAGTCAAGATTCTCCACTTGACGCCTCAACTCTGGGTGACTTGGCATCTCCATTGGCATTCCCATGAAATCACGTCTTGCATAGTGGGCAAAACGGGTTCCTTGGATCTTCTTGACGCTGATGGCACATAGACATGCGAGAGCTTCATGCATTGCCCTGGCTAATCCATCTAGCCAGTTGTTCTCTCTCACGGAGAACTAAATTCTCCCAGAAGTTGGTGCTTCGATGCTTCCTCTAAGATCCGCGGTGACTAGCAACTGTAGGTCTCCTCCTGGGGGTCCTGGAAGTTGAGCTCCAAGAAACTCCGGATGTGGGCGTCCCAGCAATTCTGACAGTGATCCAGATCCCTCTCGAAGATCAGCTGACCTCCGTTTCCCAACTGGTAGAACTTGCTGAACTGAGACTCCATCTACAAGAATTTAGGATGAGGAAGTTAGTGAAGTGATCAAGTGTGTCAAATTTTTAAGTAGTAATGTAAGAATTTTGGGGAACATGAAGTTTTAAGAAAGAACGAATCCACAAGGATAAGAGAGGAGATAGTTTTTCATAAATACTCACTTTGGTTTTGAAACTAAGTTTGTGTTTAGACGCCCATTCTAACTAGGGTCTCCTATGGTGAGGATGGCTCTGATACCAACTTGTCAATACCCGGATTTTTAATCCCAGATGCCCGTTATGCCATACCTCGCAATCCCAGGATTACCATTTTTGCGAGACATAACGGATTGGATATCACAGTACATCATCCATTACAAACCATACATAAGGTCTTACACAAATAAGGATCTCATGATCCAGTCTTAATACAACAAGAAGCGGAAATAAAAGATAAGCATGCGGTGGGGTCAATCTTCAGGGGTCAATCATAGCCGTCCTGCTAGCCATCATCTTGATAGTCTCCTTCATAGTCTGGCCATGATAATAGCCAGGGACAAAAGCCATGAGTACTCTTTAAGTACTTGCAAACTACCACTAACAAGTAGGATAGTTCTAAAGTAAAGTGCTAACTCTAAGTTTAACTATAAAGTTAAGTTTGAAACCTAAGCTGAGTTCGGAAGCAAAGAAAGATAAAGTAAAGTTCTAGAATCATTTAAGTTGGGAAGATAATGTCATAAACACAACCCTGTTGTGGTCAAGTCAAAATTCATCATTCATTTCATAAGTTGTTTGGAAAAACATCTGACAACGAAACAGTATGGCCATTCCAACTGTCCATAACCGCGGACGCGGCTATTCGAATAGTTTGACACTCTGCAGAGGTGGTACACTTTCACCAAAAGATGCGATACATCTGTCAGGGATAACCCTGAATCATCATACTTAGTATGCAGATAATCAAACATAACCTTCCCTTTACACACCCTAGAATAAGCACCTCTCCTATGAGCATGGCCTCCCAACCATGACCATTAGTCATCTTGGGCACTGCATAGGTGGACATCATGAGAGGTAGCCTCAGCTCAAACCTCTCCCGCGAGGGAACTGATACTAATGCATATAAATTTCCAGCTAAGCCTTACCCAATTCAGGTAGTGTGGTTGTACAGTAAATTTGGAATGGTATCGCATCCGAATCCAACCATCAGTTTTAATAAAGGGTTAAGGCTCATGCCTCAACATTTTCATCATCATAAACCATTTGTGTTTCTCAACACATGTCAAAACATCTCAATAGAATGACTCGTCATTCCAAGGTTTTCATAATTCATTTTCACCAAGTGTTCCCATCTAAAGTGACTCAAGTTTTTTGATCTACTCTAAACTACTAAGTTAAGAGTGTTCACTAAGGTGGAAAAGATGGGTTCAATCTCATGCCATAGAATGACATCTAAAGGGTTCTAAATAGGTCAAGTTTTATACTCTTTATGCTACCTTCAAAACAAGTAAAGAACTTTGTGTAAACTAAGGGAGGTAAAACTTGTAAATAAGACTTGGGGTAACTAATAGTCAAAGGAGTGTGATCAAAGCATGCCTAAAGCATCTTTGCTAAATCATCTAGTTTGATCCTAGCTTGCTAAGCAGGAAACTTGCAAGTGTTAGCTTGCATTGTTCATGGTGGCTTGCCTTGGTTGGTGCAGTGGTTGAAGTTTTCTTCTTCTTCTTCTTGGTAGAACTCCTCCTCCTCGAAAGCTTGGTCGGTACTATCGTCTATAAATACATACGGAGTACACAATCACCAAACAATAATTAACTAAGCTAAATAACATTCTAAAACACACACATTTGATGATCTATTATCATCACAAGCATCACAAGTTTAAATCACTAGTTTCATTCTTTTTAAATTAGAAAAGTAATTTCTACTCATTGAAAAATTAACTATGATTTAATATTCACCACTTAAAATATGGGATCATGTTGACATATGTCATCACCACATATTCTAACATGTGGGATGAGATTTAAAGGTTGGATCATAATTACTTTGGTTTAAGTTCATTATTGAATGATTTAAAGTGACTAGAAATGCCTATATAGCATTATTTTGGTACTAGTCCAAAGTCACTTCATGTAAACATTAATATTATTACATATTCAGATAGGTATGGTGAAATGTGATTTTCGAGAGTTGGAATCAACTCAAAACCTATCTTAGTTGATTTTATAAAAATGTTGCAAGGTGCAATTGCTTCTGTTTTGTTGTTTTTACTAGGAGAGATCTATAACTCTAATTGAATTAAATCCAACGGGCTTGGATAGATAACTTCAATACCTTTCAGGCACAATTGGTTTCATGCAATTTGGATTTGTCAAACTCCCACAATTGATTTTTCAACTAGTGGACATAAACTAGATTAACTCTAAATAGAAAAAACTAGATTTGAATTTCTAACTCGCGCGGGAACTAACTGGTCCGGCCCAGCTACGCACAGTGAGCGCAACGGGCTGCCTGACAAGTGGGCTCCACCAGTCAGTGGCACAAAAACACCAAAACGGTATCTAGCATTCTAGGCTTCATGATTAAAAGGGGATCTAATGGTGGGAGTTCATCGTCGTCGACGGATTACTCCGGCGAGAACCTGACCTAGACGTGGCGGTGGGGGTCGATTGGGGGCGTACCAGGGCTCCAGCAAGGTCGGTGAGGCGGGCAAACGGGCTGGAAGACGACGGCGAGACGAGGCGCGGTTGCGGCGGAGCTTGGGGTGCCCTAAATCGCGGGCACCCTTCTCCTCCTGCTGCGGCGGCTTCGGCTCCAATTCCGGTGAGGCAGAGCTCGAGCGGCGTCGGCGAGAGGTGGATGAGGTTCAGTGAGAGGTGGGGAGTGTGGGAGTGTGAAGATTTTGTGCTGGGGAGGCCGGCTTATATAAGCTCGATGGTGAGACCGAGCGGTGTGGGCAGGCGACTCCGGCGAGAGCGGCACAGGGGGCTAGCGGCGTGGCTCAAGGTAGGGGGCGGTGGCCTGTCTCCTGGCGGTGCTCTGAGGCTTAAAGGCGCGACAAGGCGAGCTTGATACATTGCAAATGTATCTATAATTTTTGATGTTCCATGCTTGGTTTTATCCACTTTCTTGTGTTTTGTTCCAACTTTAGAGTACTTTTCATATGATTTCTTGGACTAACCTATTAACAAGAGGCACAGTGCCAGCTGCCTATTTTCTGCTGTTTTTGGTTCTAGGAAAGTCAGAAAATGAATATTCTCGGCATTGGACGGGACAAAGCCAAAGTGCCTTTTTTCCGGAAGGGATTAAGTGCCAGAATACGAGACGGAGAAGGGCCAGGGGCCGCCCCACCACCTGGCCGCGCGGCCAGGCCTGGCCCGTGCCAAGGGGTGGTGTGGCCGCTCCCGGGACCCCCTCGGCCTGTCCTTCCGCCTATATATTGCCCTCGGGACGAAAACCCTAAGTACCCGATCAAAAATCCACGAAAGAGTATGTAGCCGCTGTCATCTCCATCCCTAGATCGGGAGGGATCTGAAGCTCTTCCCAGCACCCTGCCGGAGAGGGGAATTCACCCTGGAGGCCTTCTTCATCACCATGCAAGCCTCCGGTGTGATGCGTGAGATGTTCATCCTTGGACTAAGGATCCATGTAGTAGCTAGATGGCTGGTTTCTCCTTCTTTGTGCTTTCATGTTTAGATCTTGTGAGCTCCTGTTGCGACCTCGGATCGTTAAGGATCCTAAGTCCCTGTGATTTAACATGCTAGTCCCTGGGTCAATAGCTAGCACTTCACAGTCGATGAATATCATGTAAAACACAAGTCTTTATTACACGAATAATCCAGAGTATAATTATACAACTTGCATAGCTTTTAGCTAGCTCAAATAAAACAGTGGAAACTAAGTAAAACTTGGGTCCATCAATGCCTCAGGCTCGTTGCGTGAAGACCCGCGATCCTTACGCACCTTTCAGTCTTCGGATTCTGCACATAAGACGTGCAGCCAACAAGTTGGGTCCATACTTTGAATGTATTGGCAAATTACACCAAGGAAAGAGTAAGTCTATCTCTACATGCAAGGCTAAGAGCAGGCTTTGGGGTTCATTTGCATAAAGCAAATTTTCTCAATGTAAGAAGAAAGGAGGAAGAGATTTTCCCTACTTTGTAAATTTTGATAAGTAGTATAGGGTCGAATGGAACACGTGGATGTTACTCACCAAGTGCCCAATCAACCTAGCACTTGGATATTATGCACCAAGTTCCCAAAATCCCACCCAATGGCGATATTACTCACGCCTTGGGGTTTATAAAACGTTAAGTTTGGAAAGAGAGAGGAAGATCTTTTAGAGGCTCGATCCTTCAGATGCTCAATGTTGTTCTATTTCCGTGAACACGGCTGATCGATCAGTTCGCAATACTCTCGAGAGGTTGTGCACTTTCCCCACAATCCACGATGAAGTCCTTTTACAGACAAGACCATGGCGAGGCCTTCCCTTGGTATCCCCTCTACCAGCTGGATCCAACTGTGCCAAGAACCTCCAAATGTTGGTACCCCGGTGAGGTTTCCCACTAAGTACTAAGCCAAGACAGAGCCCATATGTATTGTGGTTGCACGGGAAGCTTCTGAATTCTGAAACATGGCAGACTTCTTTGATTCCTGGGCGGCGGTCCTCCACCAAAATTCCACTCATTGTCCCGACAACCATTCTGCCCAGAAGAAAACTTAGTTTTATTTTGAAGGGGTTTTGAGAGGAAAAAGGTTCGCTCGAGAGAGCTTTTATACTTAGAAAATTTTCAGGCTTTCGAACCCTCCCAACGGTACTTGATATATACAAGTATATAGCATAGCAAGCATAACTTAGAAAAACAGGATAACCTATTGGGATGGAAATTCCTAAGCATAGAGCTACTCATGGCATACTACAAAACCGCACTTGCAAAAATAGTACTAAGAAAGCTACTAAAAACCTACACATGCATACTACAAGATTTGAAGAGTAAAACATGCATAGTCAAAAACTGGGACATAAACATGAACAAGTGGTGTAACTTGCCTTGATCCGAGCAGCACTCTACACCACAGTACTCCTCAGTGCACTCCGAGCAATCTAACGAAACAAACATGGACACCATCACAATTTGCACAAAACAAAGTCACGAAGTCGAATATGCATGCATGCAACATGGTAATATGCAAGGATGGATTCAAATTTGACCAAGGGTTTTATTCGGGGGTGTTGTTGAGTTGGGGATGTCATTAGAATCGGTTCCCCACAGGTTTTAAGTATTTTGGATAAAACCCTAAATAAACAAGCTGAAAACTAGATCTACAACTTCGATCTACCTTGAGACAGATGTGAACACTCTAAGCATGCTATAAAAAATTTATACAGAAGGTTCGTAGAAACAGAACCAACGCGACAAGAATCAACTAAAACGGATCTACAGATAATTTTCTAGAATTAAAATACTGTAATCTAAACTTTAAATCCTACTGCAAGATTGCTCTGGTAAAATAGCAATATTATTGTAGATCTGTGTTCTACTCAAAAATATGAATCCAAAGGTATATTATACGCAATTTTTGGACTAATACTCGATTTAGTATTGATTTTACAAGGTTTAATAGTATTCTGCCTATTTAAAAGAAAAAAGGGGCGGCGCCAACTGTGCAGCGCCAAGTGGCGGCGCGGGACTAGGCCAGGGGCGAGCACGTGGCGCTGACGCGGCATGCCACATGGCGAGGCGCGATTAGCCAATACCGGTTTGGTGGCCTATCCGATCTAGGCCGCTCTTTCACGATCTAACGGGCGGAGGGGGGCGCAGAGGCTTACCTGGGCGACGACGGCAGCGGCTCGACGGCGACGGTCGACGGCGGCGGCGTGTCGGCGGCGGTCGGCGACGACGAGCGGAGCTTCCCCGGCTCGGTGAAGTAGACGACGGCGGCCGGTTCCTCGCCGCGGTTCCGTTCCCGGGGGCGGCGTCGGCTCCCTTCCTCCGAGGCGACGGCGAATGGCGGCTGGAGCTCGCGAATTCCGGCGGAGCTCCGACGAGAAATCGCGGAGGCTACGGTCCACTACAGAGAGGGAAAACAGCGTGAGGAGAAGCGGTACTAGAGGGGGAAGGCAGAGAGGGAGAGAAGAAGGGAAGGGGCTTCGGAAAACTTGCCGTCGGCGTCGGCGGTGGGGAACTCCGGCGAGCTCTATGGCGGCGGCCCGGTGTTGGTGGGTGGAAAAAGACTAGGGGTTTTTTCGGGGAGGCGTGCCGGGGTATTTAAAGGCGGGCTAGCTTGTCGCGGGGGTCATGGAACTCCTCTCCGATCCGGCCGGAGTTCGTTCCAGAGGCAGCCAGCGAACGAGTTCGTTTCGAACTCGTCGCAGTGATGAGGACGACGGGGTGGGGCCGGGCGTTAGTGTTAGCGGGGCGGGCTGGCTGCTGCTGGCGGCGTCTGGGCCGGCCCACGTGCTACGCGCCGCCTGCTCAGCCAGGCGGGGCGGTAGGTAGGTTACGGGCTGGCTTAGCTGGCCCGTTAGGCTAGGATCCCCTTTTTTTATTCTTTTTTTTTCTGAATCAGCAGATGTATCATAACTTTTGCAAACGGACTCCAAAAAGGGTGAGACAGGTCTCTAAAATTTTGTAAAAAGAAGAGGATTAGAATGAGGTTATAAAAATAACACTTTTGCAAAGGTTTAGGAGGATTGATATTGTTTAACCCTTTTAGTCTTTATATGACTATGGGATTTAGGAAGAAAAAAATATCTGATGCAGTTTTTATTATGTGATGCCATGATGCAAGGATATGATGCATGCTTCTAGTAACATCTGTAATTGCAAAGTTTGGGATGTTACAAACCTACCCCCCTTAAGAAGAATCTCGTCCCCGAGATTCAGGTTGGTTAGCAAATAGGTGTGGGTGTTCTTTCTTCAGGTCTTCTTCACGTTCCGACGTGGCCTCTTCCTCGGAATGGTGATTCCATTGAACTTTGCAAAACCTGATAGTCTTGGTACAAGTGATTCTCTCGGCTGTCTCCAGAATCCTAGTGGGTTTTTCCTCGTAGGTGAGATCGTTTTCCAGTTGAACCTCGTCCAACGGAACCGTATCCTTTAGTGGGGTTTCGGCCATTTCCGGGTGACACCTCTTTAATTGCGACACATGGAAAACATCATGAACTGTTAACACTTCTGGCAATTCCAACTGATTAGGCAACCTCCCCTCTTCGACCCAAGATTTTGTAGGGCCCTATGAATCGGGGTGCTAACTTACCCTTGATTCCAAATCTCTTAACTCCTCGTAGTGGCGAAACTCGGAGATACGCACGGTCTCCCACTTTATAGGTCACATCCCTGCGCTTGGAATCAGCATAACTCTTTTGCCTGGATTGGGCTATTTTTAATCTATCTTGAATCTGTCTCACTTTTTCTTCGGCATCCTTGATCAGTTCAGGTCCAAACAAACTCCGTTCTCCAACTCCACTCCATAGCAGTGGAGTTCTACACTTTCTGCCATATAGAACTTCAAATGGAGCCATCTTGATACTAGTTTGGTAACTGTTATTGTATGAGAATTCCGCATATGGCAAATTATCATCCCAACTAGACCCATAGTCTAGCGCACAGGCTCTTAACATGTCCTCCAAGATCTGATTAACTCTTTCCGTTTGCCCATCTGTTTGCGGGTGGAAAGCAGTACTAAACTCTAGTCGTGTCCCTGGAGACTCATGTAACTGTCGCCAAAACTTCGAGGTGAATTGGGTACCTCTATCAGAGACAATCCCCTTGGGTACACCATGAAGACTTACGATCCTTGACATATAAATCTTAGCAAGTTTAGCACTCGTATAGGTGGTCTTTACGGGAATAAAGTGGGCCACCTTTGTGAAGTGGTCGACCACTACCCAGATGGAGTCATACCCAGATCAAGTCTGGGGTAGTCCGGTGATAAAATCCATGCCTACCTTGTCCCACTTCCAATCGGGCACAGGTAATGGCTGCAGCAATCCTGCTGGTTTTTGATGTTCGGCCTTGACTCTGTTGCACACATCACACAAGGAGATGTATTCAACAATTTCTCCTTTCAAGTTATTCCACCAGAACCTATCTTTCACATCCATGTACATCTTTGTATTACCCGGATGAATTGAGTAAGGCGAATCGTGAGCTTCCTAAAGGATTAACTTCCTGATATTGGGATCATCGGGAACGCACAAACGCTTCTCATACCAAAGTGTTCCTTGTTCATCCGTGTGAAACCCTTTTGCTTTACCCTTGCTTATATTAGCTCTTATCTCTTCCAACTCTTTGTCCCCCTTCTGGGCCTCTTTGATTTGGTCCAGAAGCGTTGGCACTATCTCCATAGTTGCTAAGTATCCCTCCGGAACTATTTCCAACCTGAGATCATTGAATTGTTCACACAAATCATTTGGAAGTTCTCCCACGGTAAGTCCATTTACATAGACTTTCCGGCTTAAGGCATCAGCCACAACGTTGGCCTTTCCAGGATGGTACTGCAGGTCCATGTCATAGTCCTTGATGAGCTCAAGCCATCTCCTTTGCCTCATATTTAATTCCTTTTGAGTGAAGATGTATTTAAGGCTCTTGTCATCCGTGAACACATCACACTGTTTGCCCATTAGGTAATGTCTCCATACCTTGAGCGCGTGCACAACTGATGCTAGTTCCAAATCGTGCGTGGGGTAGTTATTCTCATGGTTCTTAAGTTCCCGAGAGGCGTAAGACACTACTTTTCCATCTTGCATCAGTACACTACCAAGTCCTTGTCGGGAAGCGTCGCAATAGACCTGGAAGTCCTTTTGGATGTCAGGGAGGCACAAAACTGGTGCTGTTACTAGGCGCTTCTTCAACTCTTGAAAACTTGCTTCACATGCCTCGGTCCATTGGAACTTCTTCTCTTTCCTCAACAATTCTGTCATAGGCTTTGCTATCTTGGAAAAGTTTTCAATGAACCTTCGATAATATCCTGCAAGGCCCAGGAAACTCCTAATATCACCCACATTCTTAGGGGACTCCCATTCTGTCACGGAAGCTACCTTACTTGGGTCCACGACAACACCTTTAGCTGACACAATATGACCAAGGAATCCCACTTCTTTCAACCAGAACTCACATTTGCTAAATTTGGCATACAACTTGTGTTCCCTTAACTTTTCCATGATTAGGCGCAGGTGCCTCTCATGTTCCTTCTCGTCCTTGGAGTATATGAGTATGTCATCAATGAATACCACAATAAACTTATCCAAGTACTCCATGAACACCTTGTTCATCATAGTCATGAAGTATGCTGGGGCATTGGTTAAGCCAAACGACATCACGGTGTATTCATACAATCCGTATCTCATGGTGAAAGCTGTCTTGGGTACATCCTGTTCCCGGATCTTTAGCTGGAAATAACCTGATCGGACATCAATCTTAGAGAACACACTAGCTCCCTTTAATTGATCGAACAGGTCGTTGATATTGGGTAGAGGGTACTTGTTCTTGATTTTCACTTCATTCAACGACCGGTAGTCCACGACTAGTCTCTTGGTTTTATCCTTCTTCTCCACGAATAAGACAGGCACTCCCCAAGATGACGCACTTGGTTGAATGAAGCCTTTGTCCAATTGCTCTCTAAGCTGTTTCTTAAGTTCCTTCAACTCATCCACATCCATCTTGTACGGTCTCTTTGCTATCGGTCTAGTACCAGGCATCAAGTCAATGAGAAACTCGATGTCTCGGTCAGGAGGCATCCCTGGCAATTCTTCCAGATACACATCCGGATACTCCTTCACAATTGGCACATCCTCCAAGCTAACCCCCTTAAGAGAGTTCACCATACTTCCTTTTGAAGGGTAACGGGTAGGCTACACTAGCGTAAAATCAAAAATTTCTACCGCGTCAACCAGGAATACTATTGTCATAGATCACGGGATTACCGCTAGACGCGCAGGTGCGGAACTCGATGAAGCACGTTGCGGCAGTGTAGATGTTCTACGTCTCCTCCTCGTCCTCGTCCCACGAGCAGCTCCCCTTTGCGCGGCTCGTCCAAGTGCTACAGATGCAGCACCTCCGAGGTATCCACACGTCCGGAGTGGAAGTCGTCACACGCCAGACTGCTAGGTCTGCGCGTGCAACACAGGCGGAAGAGCAGTGGCGGCTGGGTGGAATGCTCTCTCTTTTTCAGCTCGCCTCACTCCCTCTTATATAGGCATCCCTGGTGGGCTTCTACATTAGCAGCCCATTAGCAGCCTAAGCCTGGTCTAATTCGGATCCAATCCTCATTAGGCTTCCAGCCCCTAAAGTGTGTGACCCTATAGGTTCATACACGTATAGACATGACGCGAGTAGACTTACTCCGTCAATAGTTGGTAGCGGCCTCTAGCAAGACGTGCCAACTCCTAAACGCATATAAAGATCATTCGGATGAACCATCACAAGGTTGAGTACATGTCTTTCCCTTTGCCTCACGATATTTGGTCTAGCTCTAAGCTGACCTCTCTTTCTCGATACTGTGATTCAGGATCCCTTTACTAGGTTAACTCTTAACCATATGTAGCACGGCCATGCATTTCTGGATCCGATCACTCGAGGGGCCCAGAGATATCTCTCTCAAGTAGAGAGGGGCAAATCCCATCTTGATTGACCGATGCCTTGCAGCATGTATCAGGACAAACCCGAAAGCTACCTTTATAACTACCCAGTTACGGAGTAGTGTTTGATAGCCCCAAAGTAGGTCGATCCACATCTCAAGTACATGCGACAATCTCAGGTCTAAGGACAAAACGTACACGATGTGTAGAGAGAGCTGCAAGTATTATTGCTAGTCTCATGTTGGGTCAGTCCAACCCCATGTTCATAACATGTGTCCACATCATTGGTTTGACATCTCCATGTCAATGACTTGCGAAACATAGTCATTAACCAATCGATGTGCTAGTCTAATATTCACGTGTGTCCTCGCATGAACTCCGACTAGGGACAATTATTAGATAACCATACAAGTAAAGAGTTTCACAAACAATTCACATAATTGCCAATCAATACAAGTTTCCTGGTATATGGATATTCAAGGAACATTATAATAACTCATGGATACACATGAAATACAATCATCTCTATGATTGCCTCTAGGGCATATTTCCTTCACCTTTGAGTGCGAAAGCTGACTTAAAGCGGATCCTTTTCTTATCCGGAGTCGTGAGTGCGATAGTCCTTTTGGCACAATCTATGACTCCCTCATATTCGGTCATCCAATTCATGCCCAAAATTATGTCTAAGCCTTGTGACTCTAGAACGACTAGGCTGGTGGGAAAGATGTGTGCCCCAATCCTTAGTTCTAACCCACGGCATCCAGAGTTTGCCACTATTTCTCCTCCAGGAGAACTTACCCTTAGGGGAGTACTAATAGTCTCCGTAGGTATCTTGCCTCTATCCACAAATACCCTTGATATGAATGAATGCGATGCACCAGTATCAAAAAGAACAACTACGGGGGTGGAGTTAAGCTTGAACTTACCAATCACGGAGTCAGGTGCCTCACGAGCATCCTCCACGGAGACATGATTCATTGTCGCTTTGACAAACGGATTCGGCTTCTTCCCATTTCCATTACCATTGCCATGGTTGTGTCCGTTGCCGTTTCCATTACCATTCCCATTCTTCATCTTTTCAGGGCAAGTAGTTGCATAGTGCCCTGTCTTGTACTCTTGAAGCATGTCACTTCACTCAGATCCTTCCCATTGCCATTTCCATTGCGGTGTTTATGGCCATTGTGGTTATGTCCTCCATGACGATGACCATTGTGGTTGTGGCCATTGTGGTTGTGGGGTGGTGGTGACGAAGTGCGTTGCTTCTGATATGGGGCCGAGTTGTGCTTGTGTGAGGTGGACTTTCTCTTTCGGTTCTCTATACTACTTTGCTTTGCTTCAACCACAACTGCCCTGTCCAGAAGTTCCTGATAGTTATCAAACTTCAGAGCCACAAGCTGAATGGATATTTCATCATTAAGTCCCCTTAGGAACTCCTCCTGTCTCTTGGCATCCGTGTAGACATCATGAGGTACATAGCGTGCCAGCTTGTTAAAGAGGTCCCCATACTCGGAGACAGAGCGGTGCAGTTGTTTCAAGTCGCGGAACTCACGTCTCTTAAGTGACATGACTCCAGTGGCTACGTGATGAGTACGAAAGGCCGCCCTGAACTGGTTCCAGGTGATAGCTTCAATATCGGGGTGGGTGACCTAGTAATTATCCCACCATTCAGCAGTTGGTCCCTCAAGTTGGTGCGCGGAGAAGCGCACCCTGTCAGCTCCCACAACTTGGACGGTGTCTAACTTCTTGTTGGTGGTGCGGAGCCAGTCATCTGCCACAATTGGCTCAGAACTACTTGAGAAAATTGGAGGGTTCAACCTCAAGAACCGAGTCAGGCGATCCTGTTGGGGCGGTGGAGGTGGTGGAGGCGGCGGGTTGTTGTTGTTGTTGTTGTTTTGCATGTTTTGAGTGAGGAGTTGGATCAGTTGATTCCGGGAGTTCAGAAGTTGTGCTATCTCTGGGGGCATGTTGTTGTTGTTGTTTCCACGTCTCGCCATCTGTTGGTTCGGGAAACAAGTTAAGAAATGGATAGAAAGCCTAAGGAATAAAACTCCTACCCTTATGTAAACAAGAGAAGAACACTCGAGAAAAGCAAGGCACACAAAGCACATAGTTTAACACGCTCAACCAAGTTAACTAAACCAAAATAATTTTTGGTACTCATTACAATCGCGAACAACATTTGACTATAGAACTAAAGGTGGTCCAACTATTCTACTCATCATCCACTTCCTCATCCTCAATGATGAAGCCTTCCTTCTCCAGTAGTGACTTGTATAACTCCATGTCCTCTGTCGTGGCTTCAAGCTTCTCCTGAAGTTCCTTCACCTCCTGTGGCTCCGGTGTAGCAGCTTCGAGCCTCTCTTGAAGTTCCTTCACCTTTTGCAGCTTCTGGGTAGCAGCTTCGAGCTTCTCTTGAATTTCCTTCTTCTCCTATTGTAGCTTCTTGATCAAACTTGACCCCATAGTCACAGGCGTGATCTTCTCCTCCAAGCTCCTCTTGGCTGCTCGCAGGTCCTTCAACATGGTGGCAAAGTTCTTGAACTCCATCTCATTTTTTGCGAGCACAAGACTTTGCTCCCTAATCCTCTTGTTCTTGTCTTGCACCCTCTTCTCTTGATTAGCGAACTTCTTGTCTTGGGCGGTGAGCTCCCCTCCTAGGGACTTGATCTTCTCTTCTAGCTCCTCGATCTTCTCGTCCTTCTCCTTGACTAGGGCACAAAGCTTGTCATTCCTCATGATCTCAAGGCAGCTCCCCTTCTGAAGATCATTGATGTGGGACTCCAAGTCTTGATACTAGATCCTTCGATGATTGCATGTCTTCCTTTCCTCCGGGGTTAACTCGATTGGAACTCCCTTCTCATCGCGTCTTCCAAAGAGTTTGATGTAGTGGCCTTCAACCTCTTCATGGTGGCGTCCGCAAAGGCGTCAAATGAGCTCCTGCAAGCTGATGCTAAGTCCTTTCTCCTTGGAGTCACTGGTGATGTTGAGTACAATGGCCTCTGTCTTGGGTTCTGTCTGACTGCGCCCTGGTTGGATGACTTCAATCGCCCAGCATCCTTCCTTGTGCATCTTCCTCAACTCGCTTCCCTTGATTGACGGCATGGGTAACTGCAACGTCTTGATGATGTCCAGAAGGCATTCCCCAAAGCGCAGGCACTTGATGTCTTCAGCGGTGTCGTAGTAGAAGGCCGTCATCTTTAGGTTAGGAGAAAGAAAATTTGGCACAAGGTAATAAGGAAGAGAATTACTAGAAGAATACAAATAACTTAGAAGAATATGGAAAGCAAAAACACACATGGTAAAGGTGGTTTCCAATCCTAGGGGTCACGTCCTACAGGCAACTTTGTGCTCTGATACCATCTGTTGCGACCTCGGATCGTTAAGGATCCTAAGTCCCTATGATTTAACATGCTAGTCCTTGGATCAATAGCTAGCACTTCACAGTCGATGAATATCATGTAAAACACAAGTCTTTATTACACGAATAATCCAAAGTATAATTATTACAACTTGCATAGCTTTTAGCTAGCTCAAATAAAACAGCGGAAACTAAGTAAAACTTGGGTCCATCAACGCCTCGGGCTAGTTGCGTGAAGACCCGCGATCCTTACGCACCTTTCAGTCTTCGGATTCTGCACATAAGACGTGCAGCCAACAAGTTGGGTCAATACTTTGAATGTATTGGCAAATTACACCAAGGAAAGAGTAAGTCTATCTCTACATGCAAGGCTAAGAGCAGGCTTTGGGGTTCATTTGCATAAAGCCAATTTTCTCAATGTAAGAAGAAAGCAGGAAGAGATTTTCCCTACTTTGTAAACTTTGATAAGTAGTATAGGGTCGAATGGAACACGTGGATGTTACTCACCAAGTGCCCAATCAACCTAGCACTTGGATATTACGCACCAAGTTCCCAAAATCCCACCCAATGGCGATATTACTCACGCCTTGGGGTTTATAAAACGTTAAGTTTGGAAAGAGAGAGGAAGATCTTTCAGAGGCTCCATCCTTCAGATGCTCAATGTTGCTCTATTTCCGTGAACACGGCTGATCGATCAGTTCGCAATACTCTCGAGAGGTTGTGCACTTCCCCACAATCCACGATCGAGTCCTTTTACAGACAAGACCATGGCGAGGCCTTCCCTTAGTAGCCCCTCTACCAGCTGGATCCAACTGTGCCAAGAACCTCCAAATGTTGGTATCCGGTGAGGTTTCCCACTAAGTACTAAGCCAAGACAGAGACCATATGTATTGTGGTTACATGGGAAGCTTCTGGATTCTGAAACATGGCAAACTTCTTTGATTCCTGGGCGGCCGTCCTCCACCAAAATTCCACTCGTTGTCCCAACAACCATTCCGCCCAGAAGAAAACTTAGGTTTATTTTGAAGGGGTTTTGAGAGGAAAAAGGTTCGCTCGAGAGAGCTTTTATACTTAGAAATTTTTTAGTCTTTCGAACCCTCCCAACGGTACTTGATATATACAAGTATATAGCATATCAAGCATAACTTAGAAAAACAGGATAACCTATTGGGATGGAAATTCCTAAGCATAGAGCTACTCATGGCATACTACAAAACCGCACTTGCAAAAATAGTACTAAGAAAGCTACTAAAAACCTACACATGCATACTACAAGATTTGAAGAGTAAAACATGCATAGTCAAAAATTGGGACATAAACATGAACAAGTGGTGTAACTTGCCTTGATCCGAGCAGCACTCTACACAACAGTACTCCTCAGCGCACTCCGAGCAATCTAACAAAACAAACATGGACCCCATCACATTTTGCACAAAACAAAGTCACGAAGTCGAATATGCATGCATGCAACATGGTAATATGCAAGGATGGATTCAAATTTGACCAAGGGTTTTATCGGGGGTGTTGTTGAGTTGGGGATGTCATTAGAATCGGTTCCCCACAGGTTTTAAGTATTTTGGATAAAACCCTAAATAAACAAGCTCAAAACTAGATCTACAACTCCGATATACCTTGAGATAGATCTGAACACTCTAAGCATGCTGTAACAATTTCTACAGAAGATCTCGTAGAAACAGAACCAACGCGACAAGAATCAACTAAAACGGATCTACAGATAATTTTCTAGAATTAAAATACTCTAATCTAAACTTTAAATCCTACTGAAAAATTGCTGTGGTAAAACAGCAATATTATTGTAGATCTGTGTTCTACTCAAAAATATGAATCCAATGGTATATTATACGCAATTTTTGGACTAATACTCGATTTACTATTGATTTTACAAGGTTTAATAGTATTCTGCCTATTAAAAGAAAAGAAGGGGCGGCGCCAACTATGCAGCGCCAAGTGGCGGCGCGGGACTGGGCCAGGGGAGAGCACGTGGCGCTGACGCGGTGCTGACGCTGCACTGACGAGGCGTGCCACATGGCGAGGCGCGATTAGCCAATACCGGTTTGGTGGCCTATCCGATCTGGGCCACTCTTTCACGATCTAACGGACAGAGGGGGGCGCAGAGGCTTACCTGGGCGATGACAGCAGCGGCTCGACGGCGACGGTCGACGGCGGTGGCGTGTCGGCGGTGGTCGGCAACGACAAGCGGAGCTTCCCTGGCTCGGTGAAGTAAATGACGGCGGCCGGTTCCTCGCCGCGGTTCCGTTCCCAGGTGCGGCGTCGGCTCCCTTCCTCCGAGGCGACGGCGAATGGCGGCTGGAGCTCGCGAATTCTGGTGGAGCTCCGGCGAGAAATCGTGGAGGCTACGGTCCACTACAGAGAGGGAAAACAGCATGAGGAGAAGTGGTACTAGAGGGGGAAGGCAGAGAGGGAGAGAAGAAGGGAAGGGGCGCCGAAAAACTTGCCGTCGGCGTCAGCGGTGGCGAACTCCGGGGAGCTCTATGGCGGCGGCCCGGTGGCGGTAGGTGGAAAAAGACTAGGGGTTTTTTCGGGGAGGCGTGCCGGGGTATTTAAAGGCGGGCTAGCTTGGCGCGGGGGTCACGGAACTCCTCTCCGATCCAGCCAGAGTTCGTTCCAGAGGCACCCAGCGAACGAGTTCGTTCTGAACTCGTCGCAACGATGAGGACGACTGGGTGGGGCCGGGCGTCAGTGTCAGCGGGGCGGGCTGGCTGCTACTGGCTACGTCTGGGCTGGCCCACGCGCTAGGCGCCGCCCGCTCGGCCAAGCGGGGCGGTAGGTAGGTTACGGGCTGGCTTAGCCGGCCCGTTAGGCTAGGATCCCCTTTTTTTATTCTTTTTTTTCTGAATCAGCAGATGTATCATAACTTTTGCAAACGGACTCCAAAACGGGTGAGACCAGTCTCTAAAATTTTGTAAAAAGAAGAGGATTAGAATGAGGTTATAAAAATAATACTTTTACAAAGGTTTAGTTGGATTGATATTGTTTAACCCTTTTAGTCTTTATATGACTATGGGATTTAGGAAGAAAAAAATATCTGATGCAGTTTTTATTATGTGATGCCATGATGCAAGGATATGATGCATGCTTCTAGTAACATCTGTAATTGCAAAGTTTGGGATGTTACACCTCCGTTCATTATCAAGATCATCTATTTGTAATTCATACATGTTGTGCTTGCGGGGATCCGATGGATATTGAGATGCTATTTCAGATTGATTATTAATTCTATCATGTCTTTGTTATTTGAGATCTTGCATGCTTTCCGTTGTTAGTAGCTATCTTGGCCAAGTAGATGCGAGCAACTCCAAGAGTTAGTATTTATGCTCGATAGTGGGTTCATGCCTCTGTTAATCTGGGGAAGTGACAGAAATCTCTAAGGTACTAGATGTGTTGTTGCTACTAGGGACAAACAACAATCCTTTGTTCATAGAACAATCGTATTGTTTACTTTACACGCAGTTCGTAAAGCAATAATCTGTTGCTTGCAACTTAATACTGGAGGGGGTTCGGATGATAACCTGAAGGTGCATTATTAGTCATAGATGCAGTTGGATGGCGGTCTATGTATTATGTTGTAATGCCCAATCAAGTCTCAGAGGAGTCAAGATGATTAGTATATGCATGTATTGCTTTCTCGGTGTTTGTCAATTACCCCGCTGTAATTTGTTCACCCAGCATGTTATTTATCTAAGGAGAGCCACCTCTAGTGAACTATGGATCCCGGTCCTTTTTCTATACATACAATCTACAATCTTTTACTACTTTGTGTTTACTTTCTGCAAACTTTTACTTCTTTTCATTCGATACGTTTAACCCTTTGTTTTCCGCAAAACACGGTGAGATTGACAACCTCATCGCAAGTTGGGGACAAAGTTTTGTGGTTGTGTTGTGCAGGTCTCGTAACACCCTCGAATCGGCCCTATGCAAGTTTTAGCCTTTTCCGCCAAACCCGCATAGAAACGATTCAAGGACGCCCACCAGGCACTTTCATGCGGGTGGAAAATGAAGTAATACCATTACACAACAGTCCTCGATGGGACCCATAGAACAGATATATATACAGCACGACTCCAAGAGTCAAGAATATAGATATACACTACAAAGATCCAAATCACCTTGAAAACGATACAGCGTCCGAGTACGGACAAGATGCAAATGGGCCTAAGAGCCCTGAAGAATAACCAATGGCGTCCATAACCCTGCCCAGGCCAAGCCGGAAGGTAACCCCGCTAACGACGTCGATCGCAAACCTGCTAAAACAAAAAAAAAGGGTGCCGATAAAGGGCAAAGGAAAAAGAGGAGCGTGAATACTGAGGCCAGTACACGGCGATGCTAGAATTCGGCGGCTCGCGCCTACACAGGTATGGTGGACTGAAGCGGCAGCGCAGCGGCACTAAACAACCTATAGAGACTCAGTAAAACTGGCGGCTATTAGAGAGGGATAAGGAAGACCTATCCGGATCAAACCTGATAGTAACACCAAACATACCCCTCCTGGTTTTCCCCTCGAGACCAAACGAGGAAGTCAAACCGAGGAACTCACACAGTTGGCAGTTTTATTCATTCCATTATAGTCGCAGCACTTACTAGTCAGATATAGATATCATGAGTCATCCTGATAGGATAAGTAGTGGGCAGTTTTAATCACCATTCCGTTGTAGTTGGAACACTTACTAGTCAGATATAATTGTCCTGAGGAATCCCAAATCCCAGCAATTGTTGGCACTTTTATCACATTCCATTGGAGTTGCAATCCTTACTAGGCAGGTACAACATGTCACAAAACAACCCTAGATCCTCCACTTGTTGGCATTTTAATTATCCATTCCATTGTAGTGAAGCTGATTACTAGTCACATATTAAGTCAAATTTATAGCACTACTTTAGTTATGCTTGTCTATGATCGAAATACTGTGCTCCAAGTCGTCCATAACCGCGGACACAGCTTTCAGAAAGATTTACCCTGTAGGGGTGCACAAATAGCAACACACACACGACCAACCTCGGAAAAACCAACTCAAAACCCAACGAGGCTTTCACGACAAAGCAATCACATGATTCATAAATTATTCCAGGGGGCACCCCAATAAGCTACCTGCAACGAAGTTGGCCGGCTCTGAGATAGACCCAAGGTTTATGTTGACGGCTGTAAACGACTGGGAACCCGAAAGTGTGACTGGGCTTGTCGATACAGCGAAAACGTGTCACGATCCTAAACAGTACAGGTGCTCCACGCACAATCTTAAATAAAGCAGTAAAGCCTGGCATAGGTACAGGATAGTAATAAAACCCCAAACTAGTTTGTGGCCCCAAGAAATAAGAAATTAATCAAGCTCTGGCTAAGGGGATTCATAGAGTCTCCCGTATGTGGATAGTGCAAATATTCAAGGAACAGGTATCAAGTACTCGGGGCCTACGGGACACAAGTGGACATGAAAAACCAAATAGCATATATTACCCACTGGTACCTCATTCATTAGTTATCCCAACAATTTAATAGTTGTATTTAAAGTCATGATCATCTCCACCATTAAGCATCTCCACCATTAGCATGTGCCAACCATCCAATAACGGTGGAATGACAACGACGCGAAGCAGCACAGGAGCAAGAAACTACGACTCGCAAGGCCGATTATTTATCAAACAACAGGCAATAGGATGTGTCCAAGGCAATATAGGGCTGCAAGGAGTATAAATGGTACACGGAAACTAAAGCATCACAATACGGTTAGCAATAGATTAACAGGAGGAAATAAAGACTATAAATGCAAAATAGGTAGAAAGGGGGAGATGCTCGCCGGGGAAACACTACCGAAGATACACCGGAGAACTTGTCGATACTCGCATCCACTCAACGACCTAACCAGTGAAGAAGCAAAGCACTAAAAGAAACACCGGATGCACTATTTAATACTACGGCAGAAGATCTGGCATGATTATGATGTGATGCATCGCATGGCAAGGATGCGATGCAACTAGGCAATATTAAGCGGAATCGAGGTCCCGACAATTAATTAGGAGGTTCATATTGTTTAGGTACCCCGCAATTTAAATGTTGTATTAACAAGGCGAAACAGGGCATCGGTTCGCTACACAAATTTAAATGGAGCCAAGATAAGACTAGAAAAGTCTACATATAGACTCCATATTTAATTTAGGTGAATCGACTATTCAACCCTACCCACCAGATGACATGTATTCAAGCAGGATGATTTAAATATGCGACAGGTTGTATGTCATATTATAAAAATAGGGGTCTCGGAAAGGGGATCACATTAGGGCGAAGGTCTTGGTTCTGAGAGGTTCGAGTTCCGGGAAGGAGATCATGGCGTTCCATGACGACGATCTTCGGATCCACAAAAGGAGGTCTTGCGTGTTCCGTGATGTAGGACTTGGGCCACCGGGTCATCAACTCCGGGAAGGAGATCTTGTCGCTCGGTGTCGCGTAGGAGAAATCAATGTCTTGCGGCTTCCGACATCATCGCCTTCGGATTCCGAGTGCCGATGACGAACTTGGATCAGCGTCGGGTTTCCGAAAGCACTTGGCAGCAGACGTTTCTTGTCGGTGCTGACGTGGTCTTCGGCGCTGATGGTTACCAGGTTCAACTTAGACGACGTCGATCTTGTCTTTGCAGCACCAACATGGCACTGGCACGAGTAGCACCACAACATCACCGACACCTCCATACCATACTACATATGCATCCACGGGTACTACCTCGGAGGCAGAGAACCATGGCCCAAAACGACAAAAGAGCTTGGCGGCCAGAACTCCTGCAGGAAGTTGGGGACAGAGGACTGCTGCTCGCGTCCGGAAAAGAGGAACAGCGGGGAGGATCTCGAGACGGCGCTGGGTCGAGCGACAATGTTGTGGGCCCGACAGAGGCGCAACCGCGTGTGCTGCAGAGGGGGCCCGCAGCGGCGAGCGGCCTAAAGGGCACGGGGCCAGGCGACGACGGCAGGACATAGGGGCGCTCGTGGAAAGGCACGGCCGGCTCGCGGACGGGGCGGGGATTGACGAGGCGGGCGAGCAGCGGAGGAGCGCCGGCGGATCTTGCGGGCGATGGGAAGGGCGCAAGGCGGCGACCGGAGCTCAGCTAGAGGCACGGACCAACGGTGACGGCCGGAGGAAGGAGGAGGGGGAAGCTCTTGGCGGCGGGGTCGCTGCTGTGGTGGCGAGGGATAAGACGGCGGGGCACCGGCTCTGGGCGGCGGCCGGAGCCGACCACGGGGAGGGGCGGTGAGGTCGGGGAGAGGAGGCCCGGCGGCGGATCGGGGCTGGCGTGGGAGGCGAGAGGTGGAGGATAGGGTGGAGGCTCGGCAGGTGGGGTTGCGTGCGTCGCCTGGGGATCGAGTCCTAGGGGCGGCAGGTGGCGCTGTCAGTGGGAAAAGGTGGTGGGCCTAGGCGTGTACATGAGCGAGGTGGGTGGGAGCGGCGGGCGGGAGCAGCAGGCGGGAGGTGGCGGCTGAATAGGGAGTTGGAGGGAGGAGGTTAGGGTTAGCTAGAGAGAAGTCCAACAGATGAAGGATTCCTCAGATAGCACGAAGACCAGATGTAGAAGCACCATTACCAAAGGAGGAAGCGAAACCCTGAAAGGTACGACGGAAACCCAACCACGAGAAATCCTAGACTCGAAGAAAAGATAAGAGAGTAGAATCAAAACACGTAGAGGTAAGAGGAGAATAGCATAGGGGTAAGGAGTAAAAGTAGACCTAATCAGATCTATCCAACCGAATTTCGAAAATAGTTTTCACACTCTACAACGTCCGTTAGCTAGGTTATCCTACAGGCTGGACAAGTGGGGTATCGTAACTGCTGAGCTCTGATACCACTCTGTAACACCCTCGAATCGGCCCTATGCAAGTTTTAGCCCTTTCTGCCAAACCCGCATAGAAACAATTCAAGGATGCCCACCGGGCACTTTCGTGCGGGTGGAAAACGAAGTAATACCATTACACAATAGTCCTCGATGGGACCCACATAATAGATATATATACAGCACGACTCCAAGAGTCAAGAATATAGATATACACTACAAAGATCCAAATCACCTTGAAAACGATACAGCGTCCGAGTACGGACAGGATGCAAATGGGGCTAAGAGCCCTGAAGAATAACCAATGGCGTCCATAACCCTGCCCAGGCCAAGCCAGAAGGGTAACCCCGCTAACGACGTCGATCGCAAACCTGCTAAAACAAAAAAAGGGGTGCCGATAAAGGGCAAAGGAAAAAGAGGAGCGTCAGTACTGAGGCCAGTACACGACGAGGCTAGAATTCGGCGGCTCTCGCCTACACAGGTATGGTGGACTGAAGCGGCAGTGCAGCGGCACTAAACAACCTATAGAGACTCAGTAAAACTGGTGGCTATTAGAGAGGGATAAGAAGACCTATCCGGATCAAACCTTATAGTAACACCAAACATACCCCTCCTGGTTTTCCCCCTCGAGACCAAACGAGGAAGTCAAACCGAGGAACTCACACAGTTAGCAGTTTTATTCATTCCATTATAGTTGCAGCACTTACTAGTCAGATATAGATATCATGAGTCATCCTGATAGCATAAGTAGTGGGCAGTTTTAATCACCATTCCGTTGTAGTTGGAACACTTACTAGTCACATATAATTGTCTTGAGGAATACCAAAACCCAGCAATTGTTGGCACTTTTATCACATTCCATTGGAGTTGCAATACTTACTAGGCAGGTACATCATGTCCCAAAACAACCCTAGATCCACCAGTTGTTGGCATTTTAATTATCCATTCCATTGTAGTGAAGCTGATTACTAGTCACATATTAAGTCAAATTTATAACACTACTTTAGTTTTGCTTGTCTATGATCGAAATATTGTGCTCCAAGTCGTCCATAACCGCGGACACGGCTTTCAGAAAGATTTACCCTGCAGGGGTGCACAAATAGCAACACACACACACGATCAACCTCGGAAAAACCAACTCAAAACCCAACGAGGCTTTCACGACAAAGCAATGATAGGATTCATAAATTATTTCAGGGGGCCACCCCATTAAGCTACCCGCAAAGATGTTGGCCGGCTCCGAGACGGACCAAAGGTTTGTGTGGACGGTTGTAAACGACTAGGAACCTGGAAGTGTGACTGGGCTTGTCGATACAGCGAAAACGTGTCACGATCCTAAACAGTACAGGTGCTCCACGCACAATCTTAAATAAAGCAGTAAAGCATGGCATAGTTACAGGATAGTAATAAAACCCCAAACTAGTTTGTGGCCCCAAGAAATAAGAAATGAATCAAGCTCTGGCTAAGGGGGATTCATAGAGTCTCCCGTATGTGGATAGTGCGAATAGTCAAGGAACAGGTATCAAGTACTCGGGGCCTACGGGACACAAGTGGACATGAAAAACCAAATAGCATATATTGCCCACTGGTGCCTGTTTCATTAGTTATCCCAACAATTTAATAGTTGTATTTAAAGTCATGATCATCTCCACCATTAAGCATCTCCACCATTAGCATGTGCCAACCATCCAATAACGGTGGAACGACAACGACGCGAAGCAGCACAGGAGCAAGCAACTACGACTCTCAAGGCCAACTATTTATCAAACAACAGGCAATAGGATGTGTCCAAGGCAATATAGGACTACAAGCAATATAGGGTAGCAATAGATCAACAGGAGGAAATAAAGACTATAAATGCAAAATAGGTAGAAAGGGGGAGATGCTCGCCTGGGAAACACTGCCGAAGATACACCGGAGAACTTGCCGATACTCTCATCCACTCAACGGCCTAACCCGCGAAGAAGCAAAACACTAAAAGAAACACCGGATGCACTATTTAATACTACGGCAGAAGATCAGGCATGATTATGATATGATGCATGGCATGGCAAGGATGAGATGCAACTAGGCAATATTAAGCGGAACCGGGGTCCCGACAATTAATTAGGAGGTTCATATTGTTTAGGTACCCCGCAATTTAAATGTTGTATTAACAAGGCGAAACAGGGCATCGGTTCGCTACACAAATTTAAGTGGAGCCAAGATAAGACTAGAAAAGTCCGCATATAGACTCCATATTTAATTTAGGTGAATTGACAATTTAACCCTACCCACCAGATGACCTGTTTGCAAGCATGATGATTTAAATATGTGACAGGTTGTATGTCATATTATAAAAATAGGGGTCTCGGAAAGGGGATCACATTAGGGCGAAGGTCTTGGTTCTGAGAGGTTCGAGTTCCGGGAAGGAGATCATGGCGTTCCATGATGACGATCTTCGGATCCACAAAAGGAGGTCTTGCGTGTTCCATGATGTAGGACTTGGGCAACCGGGTCATCAACTCCGGGAAGGAGATCTTGTCGCTCGGTGTTGCGTAGGAGAACTCAATGTCTTGCGGCTTCCGAGATCATCGCCTTCGGATTCCGAGTGTCGATGAAGAACTTGGATCAGCGTCGGGTTTGCGGAAGCATTTGGCAGCAGACGTTTCTTGTCGGTGCTGACGTGGTCTTCGGCGCCGATGGTTACCAGGTTCAACTTAGACGACGTCGATCTTGTCTTTGCAGCACCAACATGGCACTCGCACGAGTAGCACCACAACATCACCGACACCTCCATACCATACTACATACGCATCCGCAGGTACTACCTCGGAGGCAGAGAAACATGGACGAAAATGACAAAAGAGCTTGGTGGCCGGAACTCCTGCAGGAAGTTGGGGATGGAGCACTGCTGCTCGCGTCCAGAGAAGAGGAACAGCGGGGAGGAGCTCGAGACGGCTCCGGGTCGAGCGACAACATTGTGGGCCCGGCAGAGGCGAGACCGCGTGTGCTACAGAGGGGGCCCGTAGCGGCAAGCGGCCTAGAGGGCACAGGGCCAGGCGACGATGGTAGGACAGAGGGGCGCCCGTGGAAAGGCGCGGCCAGCTCGCGGACGGGGCGGGGATTGACAAGGCGGGCGAGCAGCGGAGGAGCACCGACGGAGCTTGCGGGCGAGGGGAAGGGCGCAAGGCAGTGACCGGAGCTCGGCCAGAGGCGCGGGCTAGTGGTGGCGGCCGGAGGAAGGAGGCGGGGGAAGCTATTGGCGGCGGGGTTGCTGTTGTGGTGGCGAGGGATAAGACGGCGGGGCACCGGCTCTGGGCGGCGGCCAGAGCCGAGCACGGGGAGGGGCGGCGAGGTCGGGGAGAGGAGGCCCGGCGGCGGATCGGGGCTGGCGTGGGAGGCAAGAGGTGGAGGATGGGGTGGAGGCCCGGTAGGTGGGGTTGTCCGCGTTGCCTAGGGATCGAGTCCCAAGGGCGGCAGGTGGCGCTGTCGGTGGGAAAAGGTGGTGGGCCTAGGCGTGTACATGAGCGAGGTGGGTGGGAGCGGCGGGCGGGAGCAGCAGGCGGGAGGCGGCGGCTGAATAGGGAGTTGGAGGGAGGAGGTTAGGGTTAGCTAGGGTTTTCTGGTGGGGTGGTAGGTTGCTGCCGGGTGGGCTTTTGGTCCTGGCCGGTGGCTGCCTCCCCCACTAAAACATTTTATTTTATTTTATTTGTTTTATTTTTAGAAAGGCTTTTGTAAATAGTGTTTAGACAAATAAAAGGCTTGGAAAAGACCGGAGTTTTGATTTGAAATTAAGACGGGGAATATTTAGAAAACAAAGATAGGCTTATAGAAAATAGTTTTAGGGAAACCATGTGTGATGTCATGACGATGCTCAAATGCAATGTGGCATGATGACATGAGCATGCGGTCATGATGATGCAATGCACAAAAACACAGCGATTTTCTAGTAGTGGTTTAGCGGGATGCCACAATTCGACACCACTAACAAGGGATATCGCCCTCGAGATCCGCCTCGTGGTACCGGGAAGAAGGACGATGAGCTGAATCTTCACGCTTCGTGTAGATCCTCGTGACACCACTAACAAGATTGTTGCTCCATCTTGGAATCGGCGACACCACCAACAAGGGGTCGTTGTCCATGATCGTCGAGAGAACACTCTGGAAAACAAAGGACGAAGGTAAAGGTATCCACAAATAAAGCCACCTCTAACTTCGATAGAAAGAGAAAACTGATGCATTCTCATCCACTTCAATGTTCACGAGCAAATAGAGTGAGTAGACGGCATGGGGGCCAATCCATCACGCACCCAAACTATTACTCCGCACAATCAGTAGAAATGCGTGCAACCATTCTCGGAATCAGACTGAAGATCTCGAAAAGCGAGGTTCGGAAACAAGGAGTGATGCAGACTCTGCATCGGATCTGGCGTAGATGATGTCGTCGCGTCGAAAAACACCGGAAGGCACAACAAGGAACAGAGAGAAGTCCAACAGATGAAGGATTCCTCAGATAGCACGAAGACTGGATGTAGAAGCACCGTTACCAAAGGAGGAAGCAAAACCCTGAAGATACGACGGAAACCCAACCACGAGAAATCCTAGACTCGAAGAAAAGAAAAGAGAGTAGAATCAAAACACGCAGGTGTAAGAGGAGAATAGCATAGGGGTAAGGAGTAAAAGCAGACCTAATCAGATCTATCCAACCGAATTTCGAAAATAGTTTTGACACTACAACGTCCGTTAGCTAGGTTATCCTACAGGCTGGTCAAGTGGGGTATCGTAACTGCTGAGCTCTGATACGACTCTGTAACACCCTCGAATCGGCCCTATGCAAGTTTTAGCCCTTTCCGCCAAACCCGCTAAGAAACAATTCAAGGACGCCCACCGGGCACTTTCGTGCGGGTGGAAAACAAAGTAATACCATTACACAACAGTCCTCGATGGGACCCACATAACAGATATATATATACAACACAACTCCAAGAGTCAAGAATATAGATATACACTACAAAGATCCAAATCACCTTGAAAACGATACAGCGTCCGAGTACGGACAGGATGCAAATGGGGCTAAGAGCCCTGAAGAATAACCAATGGCGTCCATAACCCTGCCCAGGCCAAGCCAGAAGGGTAACCCCGCTAACGACGTCGATCGCTAACCTGCTAAAACAAAAAAGGGGTGCCGATAAAGGGCAAAGGGAAAAGAGGAGCATCAGTACAGAGGCCAGTACACAGCGAGGCTAGAATTCGGCGGCTCTCGCCTACACAGGTATGGTGGACTGAAGCGGCAGCGCAGCGGCACTAAACAACCTATAGAGACTCAGCAAAACTGGCGGCTATTAGAGAGGGATAAGGAAGACCTATCCGGATCAAACCTGATAGTAGCACCAAACATACCCCTCCTGGTTTTCCCCTCGAGACCAAACGAGGAAGTCAAACCGAGGAACTCACACAGTTGGCAGTTTTATTCATTCCATTATAGTTGCAGCACTTACTAGTCAGATATAGATATCATGAGTCATCCTGATAGCATAAGTAGTGGGCAGTTTTAATCACTATTCTGTTGTAGTTGGAACACTTACTAGTCAGATATAATTTTCTTGAGGAAACCCAAAACCTAGCAATTGTTGGCACTTTTATCACATTCCATTGGAGTTGCAATACTTACTAGGCAGGTACATCATGTCACAAAACAACCCCAGATCCACCAGTTGTTGGCATTTTAATTATCCATTCCATTGTAGTGAAGCTGATTACTAGTCACATATTAAGTCAAATTTATAGCACTACTTTAGTTTTGCTTGTCTATGATCGAAATATTGTGCTCCAAGTCGTCCATAACCGCGGACACGGCTTTCAGAAAGATTTACCCTGCAGGGGTGCACAAATAGCAACACACACACACACGATCAACCTCGGAAAAACCAACTCAAAACCCAACGAGGCTTTCACGACAAAGCAATCACAGGATTCATAAATTATTTCAGGGGGCCACCCCATTAAGCTACCCGCAAAGAAGTTGGCTGGCTCGGAGACGGACCAAAGGTTTGTGTGGACGGTTGTAAATGACTGGGAACCCGAAAGTGTAACTGGGCTTGTCGATACAGTGAAAACGTGTCACGATCCTAAACAGTACAGGTGCTCCACGCACAATCTTAAATAAAGCAGTAAAGCATGGCATAGTTACAGGATAGTAATAAAACCCCAAACTAGTTTGTGGCCCCAAGAAATAAGAAATGAATCAAGCTCTGGCTAAGGGGGATTCATAGAGTCTCCCGTATGTGGATAGTGCGAATACTCAAGGAACAGGTATCAAGTACTCGGGGCCTAGGGGACACAAGTGGACATGAAAAGCCAAATAGCATATATTGCCCACCGGTGCCTCTTTCATTAGTTATCCCAACAATTTAATAGTTGTATTTAAAGTCATAATCATCTCCACCATTAAGCATCTCCACCATTAGCATGTGCCAACCATCCAATAACGGTGGAACGACAACGACGCGAAGCAGCACAGGAGCAAGCAACTACGACTCTCAAGGCTGACTATTTATCAAACAATAGGCAATAGGATGTGTCCAAGGCAATATAGGGTTGCAAGGAGTATAAATGGTACACGGAAACTAAGGCATCGCAATACGGGTAGCAATAGATCAACAGGAGGAAATAAAGACTATAATGCAAAATAGGTAGAAAGGGGGAGATGCTCGCCTGGGAAACATTGCCGAAGATACACCGGAGAACTTGTCGATACTCTCATCCACTCAACGGCCTAACCCGCGAAGAAGCAAAATACTAAAAGAAACACCGGATGCACTATTTAATACTACGGCAGAAGATCCGGCATGATTATGATATGATGCATGGCATGGCAAGGATGAGATGCAACTAGGCAATATTAAGCGGAACCGGGGTCCCGACAATTAATTAGGAGGTTCATATTGTTTAGGTACCCCGTAATTTAAATGTTGTATTAACAAGGCGAAACAGGGCATCGGTTCGCTACACAAATTTAAATGGAGCCAAGATAAGACTAGAAAAGTCCGCATATAGACTCCATATTTAATTTAGGTGAATCGACTATTTAACCCTACCCACCAGATGACATGTATGCAAGCATGATGATTTAAATATGCGACAGGTTGTATGTCATATTATAAATATAGGGGTCTCGGAAAGGGGATCACATTAGGGCGAAGGTCTTGGTTCTGAGAGGTTCGAGTTCCAGGAAGGAGATCATGGCGTTCCATGACGACGATCTTCGGATCCACAAAAGGAGGTCTTGCGTGTTCCGTGATGTAGGACTTGGGCCACCGGGTCATCAACTCTAGGAAGGAGATCTTGTCGCTCGGTGTCGCGTAGGAGAACTCAATGTCTTGCGGCTTCCGAGATCATCGCCTTCGGATTCCGAGTGTCGATGACGAACTTGGATCAGCGTCGGGTTTGCGGAAGCACTTGGCAGCGGACGTTTCTTGTCGGTGCTGATGTGGTCTTCGTCGCCGATGGTTACCAGGTTCAACTTAGACGACGTCGATCTTGTCTTTGCAGCACCAACATGGCACTGGCACGCATAGCACCACAACATCACCGACACCTCCATACCATACTACATACGCATCCGCAGGTACTACCTCGGAGGCAGAGAACCATGGCCTAAAATGACAAAAGCGCTTGGTGGCCGGAACTCCTGCAGGAAGTTGGGGACGCAGGACTGCTGCTCGCATTCGGAGAAGAGGAACAGCGGGGAGGAGCTCGAGACGGCGCCGGGTCGAGCGACAACATTGTGGGCCCGGCAGAGGCGAGACCGCGTGTGCTGTAGAGGGGGCCCATAGCGGCAAGCGGCCTAGAGGGCACAGGGCCAGGCGACGATGGTAGGACAGAGGGGCGCTCGTGGAAAGGCGCTTCCAGCTCGCGGACGGGGCGGGGATTGACAAGGCGGGCGAGTAGCGGAGGAGCACCGACGGAGCTTGCGGGCGAGGGGAAGGGCGCAAGGCAGCGACCGGAGCTCAGCCAGAGGCGCGGGCCAGCGGTGGCGGCCGGAGGAAGGAGGCGGGGGAAGCTCTTGGCGGCGGGGTCGCTGCTGTGGTGGCGAGGGATAAGACGGCGGGGCAACGGCTCTGGGCGGCGGCCGGAGCCGAGCACGGGGAGGGGCGGCGAGGTCGGGGAGAGGAGGCCCGACGGCAGATCGGGGCTGGCGTGGGAGGCAAGAGGTGGAGGATGGGGTGGAGGCTCGGCAGGTGGGGTTGCGTGCGTCGCCTAGGGATCGAGTCCCAGGGGCGGCAGGTGGCGCTATCGGTGGGAAAAGGTGGTGGGCCTGGGCGTGTACATGAGCGAGGTGGGTGGGAGCAGCGGGCGGGAGCAGCAGGCGGGAGGTGGCGGCTGAATAGGGAGTTGGAGGGAGGAGGTTAGGGTTAGCTAGGGTTTTCTGTGGGTGGTAGGTGGCTGCCGGGTGGGCTTTTGGGCCTGGCCGGTGGCTGCCTCCTCCAGTAAAACATTTTATTTTATTTTATTTGTTTTATTTTTAGAAAGGCTTTTGTAAATAGTGTTTAGACAAATAAAAGGCTTGGAAAAGACCGGAGTTTTGATTTGAAATTAAGATGGGGAATATTTAGAAAACAAAGATAGGCTTATAGAAAATAGTTTTAGGGAAACCATGTGTGATGTCATGATGATGCTCAAATGCAATGTGGCATGATGACATGAGCATGCGGTCATGATGATGCAATGCACAAAAACACAGCGATTTTCTAGTAGTGGTTTTAGCAGGATGCCACAGGTCTCCACGTTGATACTAGCACCGGTAGTGCGCCCTGCCAAAGCTCAGCTAGTAACACCTTTGGGGTGTTTCCTTGCTCCTACTGGTTCGATTAAACCTTGGTTTCATAACTGAGGGAAAACTTACTGCTATGCTCATCGTGCCTTCCTCTTGGGGTTCCCAACGATCTCTATGTCGAAAGTTGAGCGCATCAAGATTTTCTGGCGCCGTTGCCGGGGAGTCAAGGACATCTTCACAAGGGGAGTCCCTCATAACCAATCTCTTTACTTTGTTGTTGTTTTTTTTTGCTTAGTTTCTTTTTGCTTTGTTTGCTTGTTTTGTTCTTCAAAAAACACAAAAAAAATAGTTTTACTTGTTTGCTTTCTTATTTGAAAACCCAAAAAAATGACTACTCTTGAAAACACTAAGTTGTGTGACTTCACTAGCACCAAGAACAATGATTTTATGAGAACACCTATTGCTCCACCTGTGGCTGAAAATACTTTCTTTGAGATAAAACCTGCTTTACTCAATCTTGTTATGAGAGAGCAATTTTCTAGTATTGGTAATGAAGATGCTGCTTCCCATCTAAATAATTTTGTTGAACTTTGTGAGATGCAAAAGCATAGGGATATAGATGGTGATATTATTAAGCTGAAATTGTTTCCTTTCTCTTTGAGAGGAAAGGCTAAAGAATGGTTGAATTCCTTAACTAGGAATAGTATTGATTCTTGGACTAAGTGCAAAGATGCTTTTATTGGAAAATACTATCCTCCTGCTAAGCTTATATCCATGAGAAGTGAAATAATGAAGTTTAAACAACTAGATAATGAGCATATTGCTCAAGCTTGGGAAAGAATGAAATCTTTGGTAAAGAATTGTCCCACTCATGGACTGACTACTTGGATGATCATCCAACCTTTTTATGCAGGATTGAACTATTCTTGAAGGAACCTATTGGATTCAGTTGCTGGAGGTACCTTTATGACCATCACTTTGGGCGCTGCAACAAAACTTTTGGACAATATGATGGTTAATTATTCTGAGTGACATACTTAGAGAGCTCCACAAGGTAAGAAGGTAAATTCTGTTGAGGAAACCTCCTCCTTGAGTGATAAAATTGACATTATTATGTCTATGCTTGTTAATGGGAAAGCCCATATTGATCCAAATAATGTTCCTTTAGCCTCTTTGGTTGCTCAAGAAGATCAAGTTGATGTGAACTTCATAAGAAATAACAACTTTGGCAACAATGCTTATGGTAATAATGCTTATAGGAACAATTTTGGTAACAACAATTATAAGCCATATCCTCCCAACAATGGTAATGCTTATGGAAATTCTCACAACAATAATAAGAGTGCTCCCTCTGAACTTGAAGTTATGCTTAAAGAGTTTATTAGTAAACAAACTGCTTTCAATAAAACTATTGAGGAAAAACTCTAATGCTGAAAGAAATATAGCATCTTTGGCTGAAGCTCAATCTACTTTGAATAAAATGGCTGCTAAACCTGAAACTAATGAGAATCCCTTTGCGGCTACTAATGCCATACAAGTAATAATTGATGAAAATGTTAGACTATTAGCTGAATTACATGCTAAGTAGGAAAGAGAAGATCAAATTGCTAGAAACATTAGTGTTTCTACTATCACCACCACTAGTGTTGAGGCTAGTAATAGTTCTACTACTTTAGATGATAAAGTTGATTTTGATCTTGATGGTTGCAATATCTCTGAAGTTATTAAGTTCCTACAAAAGCTTGCTAAAAGTCCTAATGCTAGTGCTATGAACATGGCTTTTACAAAACACATTACTGATGCTCTCATAAAGATTAAAGAAGAAAAGATGAAACATAAAGCTTCTATTCCTATAAAGCAAGAAGATGGTTGGGAACCCATCATTAATATGAAGGTGAATGACTTTGATTTCAAAGCTTTGTGTGATCTTGATAGTAGTGTTTCTATTATGCCTAGAAGGATTTATGATATGCTTGATTTGCCTCCTCTTGAAGATTGTTATTTGAATGTCCCACTTGATGCTAATGCTAAAAAGAAACTCATGGGGAGTCTTAATGATGTTCTTATCATGGTTAACGATTCCTATGTCCCCGTTGATTTCTATGTTTTGGATGTTGAATACAATGCTTCTTGTCCTATTACTTTGGGAAGACCTTTTCTTAGAACTGTTGGTGCCATCATTGATATGAAAGAAGGAACCATTAAATATCAACTCACACTCAAGAAAGGTATAGAACACTTCCCTAAAAAGAGAGAAAAGATTTCTTTTGCTTCTCCTATGAAAACAAAATTTGGTCTCAAAGCTTCTTCATTTGAGAACACTTGATTATTTATTTGCTTCTTATGTCTAACTTAAAGGCGTTAAAGAAAAGTACTTGTTTGGAGATAACCCAAGAGTTTTAGTTGAGTTTTGGAAGTTATTACCTCTGTAATAACCTCTCCTTATCTTTTTTATTTGCTTTTTGTGCCAAGAGTAACCTCTAATGTGAGAGAAGTAATGATTGGGAAAGTTGCTGTCCCGAAACAGATTTTTGTGCTTCACCGTAAAAATTCCGGAGAGAGTTCTGTACGTAGAATTGAGCTGTAATTTTTTGTGCTTCTGCCCCAGGTTGTTATCTAACTTTCGTTAGTTGAACACTTTTTGAGTTGAGCAACATAAGGTCTTCGAAAAAATTCGTCTTTACCTGCTAGTCTGTTTTGACAGATTTCTGCCATTTTCTGCATTTGCTTCTTCTTAGTTCCTTCTTGAGTTTCTTTGGGGAATTGAGCTTTTTGAGGGAAGTGCTAAAGTAGCTAGTGTTCTAATGGAAGTTTATTTGGTGTTAGAACTGAACATTGAGACTTATTTATCTTAAGTGCACTAATGTTGCTAATGAGATTGTGTAAAGTTTTGATGAAGGAAAAATTTCAGGTGTATGGAAGGAATGAGTAATGAGATGAAGGATGGTCTAAAGCTCAAGCTTAGGGATGCCACGCGTGTCACCCCAAAAAATATCCAAGAAGTACAAGCGTCAAAGCTTGGGGATGCCCAAGGCATCCCCTTCTTCATCAATAAAAATCCCAGGTTTCTTCCAAACGCTTCATTTTTATTGTTTCATGCACAATTGTGTTGTTCTTGGAGTGTCTTCTTTTTCGTTTTCGTTTTCGTTTTGGTTTTTAGTTTGCTTGGTTTTCTTAGTTTTCTGAATAAATTGGTTGGACCCCCTCTTTCATACGTTGGTTTGCAAATAGTTTGGTTTGGTTTGGAAAAGACTAGGAAAGTTCATACTTATGTGGTAAAAAGAGCTCGTTTTTGACTGTGGCCTATGCTTTGTCATGCCATGCTTGATATTTTTTGGCTTTATGCTTAGTATTCTTTGCTGTAGCATGACTTGTTATAAACAATTGAGATTGCTTAATCTGCCTTTGGATGAATCATGCGTTGTTTTAGCATATTAAAGCATAGTATAGTGGTATTCTCCTTTGATGCTTTATTTGGGTTGACTTGGCGCATGCTCACACCATGTTATAACTATCTCAAGTCACCATAGCCTTTATGATCCTTTAGTTTTCAACTTGTAGTATCACTTTATGCTTTGATCAATGATGTTTTGTCGCTCTGCATGATTATGGCCATTATTGCTCTCTTAGTTTGTCGCTCCCACTCTTTTGCTAGCCTCCACAATAAAGTATGAGTTCCACTCATGCATCCAATTCCCTAAACAAAGTTATTCCAAAGAGTCCACCATACCTACCTACTAGCTTATGCTATTCCAAGTATATTCATGCTTTTGTTTACCTTTCACTTGTTATGAGAAAACTAGTGATTAAAGCTCTCACGAACTTGATGGCACACTTTACTTTTTGCCCCTAATAAACTTGAACCATTGGGTCCTTCTTTGTTGCGTATATGCTTGCGCTTTATAAGTTGAAATTAGCAGAACCATGTACCATGGGGAACGCTTTCAACGTTGCACTTGTACTTTGTACCCCGTTGATATCATGTTCTTTTGCTTACGGATCCCGGCGGTGTGAAATAAAAGTGGAACTTGTAAGATCATGGAGTTTGTATGTGTGTTAGAGAAACGCCTAGGCCGCTATCCTAAGCCATGCCTAATCATGGTGGAAACTTGCAGCATCACCATAATGAGCACTCTATGAAGCATCCTCAATAAAAACCTATGCAAATAGCAAATAAAAAGATCACTGAGATGCTCATTGTCTGCTTGCCTTGTCATTTTGATTATGGGAAAGCTCTCGTATCATGTCCAAGGGGTACCCCGTTGGCGGTTCTTAATGATACACATATACTTACAATGACAAGAGCTTACTCGTGACTAAAGTTGAGTAGCATGAGGATCGGTCTTCGTAAGTAAGGGGCATGAGATTTCGGTTTATAACTTGTCAAGCATATCCTCTTAGTTGTGTCACTTTAACCTTAATCACCTTCAAGATGCTTATGATAGGGGCAATGAGAGCTGAAAACTACAAGTACCATAATTTTTGGAAGATCTTTATGAGACTTGAATCCCTACTTCCTTTTACAAAAGGCCTTTCTTCCACCATTATATTGAGTCTCCACCTTCTATCTTTATGCACCTACTTTGAGAGCATAGTGGCCATTCTTAGTTCTATGTGCATTGTCCCAAGACTAGTTGATTGATGCATAACTTGTTATTGCTTGTTTTAAACTATTATATCTAGTCACTCTTATGATCTTTGAAGGTGTCCTATGCATTTATATTTGCTACTCTATTGAGGGACAATCTGAATACTTTTGTGCTATGTTTTCTTTATGTGAAACAAACAAACGTCTTGCAAAGCATTGTTATTCATGAATCTTTTGTTTGTCCCTTTTCATGTTGCATCATATTTTCTTTGCCTATTGCTAGAACTTTGTCTTTCATGTTATGATTGAAGTACTATGATCCCAGCTTTGAATGTTTTGCAAATACTTTGATCAAGTCTTTGATGGTGCATGTCACCTAAAAAATTATTTCTTTTTATCACTTACCTACTCAAGGACGAGCATGAGTTACGCTTGGGGATGCTTGGTTTTATCCACTTTCTTGTGTTTTGTTCCAACTTTGGAGTACTTTTCATATGATTTCTTGGACTAACCTATTAACAAGAGCCACAGTGTCAGCTGCCTGTTTTCTGCTGTTTTTGGTTCCAGGAAAGTCAGAAAATGAATATTCACAGAATTGGACGGGACAAAAGCCAAAGTGCCTATTTTTCTGGAAGGGATTAAGTGCCAGAATACGAGACGGAGAAGGGCCAGGGGTCGGCCACACCACCTGGCCGCGCGGCCAGGCCTAGCCCGCGCCAGGGGGTGGTGTGGCCGCTCCCGGCACCCCCTCGGCGTCTCCTTCCGCCTATATATTGCCCTCCGGGCGAAAACCCTAAGTACCCAATCAAAAATCCACGAAAGAGTCTGTAGCCACCGTCATCTCCATCCCTAGATCGGGAGGGATCTGAAGCTCTTCCCGGCACCCTGCTGGATAGGGGAATTCACCCTGGAGGCCTTCTTCATCACCATGCAAGCCTCCGGTGTGATGCGTGAGTAGTTCATCCTTGAACTACGGATCCATGTAGTAGCTAGATGGCTGGTTTCTCCTCCTTTGTACTTTCATATTTAGATCTTGTGAGCTCCGTTCATGATCAAGATCATCTATTTGTAATTCATACATGTTGTGTTTGTGGGGATCCGATGGATATTGAGATGCTATTTCAGATTGATTGTTGATTCTATCATGTCTTTGTTATTTGTGATCTTGCATGATTTCTGTTGTTAGTAGCTATCTTGGCCAAGTAGATGCTAGCAACTCCAAGAGTTAGTATTTATGCTCGATAGTGGGTTCATGCCTCTGGTAATCTGGGGAAGTGACAGAAATCTCTAAGGTACTAGATGTGTTATTGCTACTAGGGAGAAAACAACAAACCTTTGTTCATAGAACAATCGTATTGTTTACTTTACACACAGTTCGTAAAGCAATAATCTGTTGCTTGCAACTTAATACTGGAGGGGGTTCGGATGATAACCTGAAGGTGGATTATTAGTCATAGATGTAGTTGGATGGCGGTCTATGTATAATGTTGTAATGCCCAATCAAGTCTCAAAGGAGTCAAGCTGATTAGTATATGCATGTATTGCTTTCTCGGTGTTTGTCAATTGCCCCGCTGTAATTTGTTCACCCAGCATGTTATTTATCTAAGGAGAGCCACCTCTAGTGAACTATGGATCCCGGTCCTTTTTCTTTACATACAATCTACAATCTTTCACTTGATGAGGACATCCCTACAATTACACCTACCCCAATGACTACTGAAGATGCTACAACTGTTGCAAGAAAGGATCAGTCCAATGAGATTAGAATTGGACCTATTACAAGAGCTCGTGCTAAGCTACTGGAACAACAGGTGAATTTACTCCTAAACGAATCTGGTACTTTGATTGATGAGAACTTTATACTGCCTAAGTCTATGCATTTATGTATGATCAGGTTCGTTGGAGAAACAAGCATGGCGCGAGGAGGAGAAGGGCTACAAGAGAAGCCCAACATGATGATCGCCCAAGGATGCGCGAGGGAGGAGCGGGAGGAAGGCACAAGAGAAGATCATCAAGACAGAGGCAAAAAGATCTGCCACGACCGGAGTGTCCGGCCAGATCCACCCGGACTATCCGGCATGGTCGAGAGGCAAACTGGCGTGGACATTCTGTCTGCCAGTTCGGATACTACCTGAACACCACCCGGAAACTTCAAAGTTTCCGGCCAGACCGGACTGTCCGGCACATTTCACCCGGAGTGTCCGGCCTGACCGACTATCCGGCCGATTTCGACCGGAGTGTCCGCCTGCCGACCGAATCTGGTCCGAGTCGGTTTGTATCAGTTTGAGTCGTTTGCGTTTAGTTTTAGTTTCTGGCCGCCCCAGCCACCCTTATAAGCCCTGGGACGACCTCTAGTTAGGGTTTAGACCATGTTTAAATATTTTGGAGTTGTTTCTTTCATAGAACCTCTGGAATTACCCTGTGTTCGAATCTACCAACTATAATTGAGTGTGATCTGTTGTTCCATTGGGAATTAGTAGATTGCATACTACCGTTCGTAGTCACGGCTGTGTGCGTAAGAGCGTGGTGTTGTGAATATCCTACAAGGTTCGAGAGCTGTTGCATTGGCATCAGGGATCGAGCGGGAGAGTTCATAGCTACAGGCTAGTTATCTATCATCCACCATCATCACCGCCATCCGCTTGCTGAGAAGATCGGGCCACCCCATATCATCTTGGTATCAGATTTCCAGTGTTGCCTCGGTAAGCATCCACAAATCCATAGATAGCTTAGAGAGTGTTTTTCGTCCTATACATAAAAAGCCTTACAAAAAGATTTGCCATAGACTAGATTGCATCGTTTTCGAGTTTTAGTTGCTGATTGTACCTTCTCGTAGAACCGATCTGCAGGTTTTTCTCGTAGGAGTCTAGTTTCCGTTTGTGTCTAGGTTTAGGGTTTGATCTTGTTTTCCGCTGTTCCCACCGTTACCGTTTCCACAAGTCTTTATCGTTTTTTCCAAGTCCACATAGCGTACTTTTGTTTGCATACCATAGACACAGCCTATGTACAGCATCTGTGCCTAGGAACGTACCCACGAGACTAGTTGCTTTGCTCCGACAGGATGCTCATTAGGTTTTTGAAGTGCAGAAATTTTCGACAGGCAAAACCGGACTATCCGACCGAATCACACCGGACTATCCGGCTCAACCGCAGTCTCCAGCGCATATCAACCGTACTATCCGGCCCAGTTCTGTTATACGTTGTTGTACTCGTTTGCATTGAGTAATATAGTTGAAAAAAAAGAGAATCGGTATAAAAAAAGAGCTACAAGTTTGACAAAAAAAAGATATAGAAGTGTGCAATTTTCGAGGCCTTGTTGTGTATAGCACTAGTAGATTGAGCAAACTTGTGCCTGTTCTATTTGAGCTATTACTAGTGTCTCTCTTGTGCATTGCAATATTCCTTTTCATAAGTTGTTGTGCCACATTTATCTCCACTGTGTGTGTTTCTTGGTTATTTGTACGATCAGCACTAGGACTTGTTTGCGGTGTAGATAGGGTACCATACCTATAGCTCCACCTTACATAACCTGTGTGCCCTGCGATCGTTCTCTATACCTTTGATATTCACTTCATCACATAAATTGCATCATTCTTTGATTTCGTCTGGTAGAGCATCTCTATTCACTTTGGAACGGTAAGATCTCCTTTCTTATTAGTTGTGAGTGAGTTGTGAGAGTTTCCACCATACAGATTCTGATTTTTGCACTAACCTACTAATCATGTCTACTAGTGATGATGATGTTGTGTTGCAGAAAAAGAAGGATGAGGAGCTCGTCAATTGGCGTGAATATGAGGCTTTGAAATCCCACTTGACACGTGTGTTTACTAACACAACAGATGCCATTGACAAGAATCTCCAAGATATGAATATGAGATTGGATCAGCATGTTGGGACGGTTGATACTATCCAAACGCAAGTGGCTACGCTCAATGTCAATGTCACCGCTTTGCAGCAGTCCATTGAGGGTTTGACAACCGCCTTACATAGAAGGGAAGATCCTCAACATGATGATGCCTTTGATGATTTCGATGAGGGTAGCGCTGTTGACGCTGCTCCACATGTTGGTAGGGGACGTGCTATTCCCCATGTCCATGCACCTGCTCATGGTCGTGGGTTTGCCCATCTTGGGCATGGTCAACGTGTACCCAACCAAGCTACTGATGTTGGTTTGGGCAAGCCAAAATTCTCAATTCCTAAGTTTGATGGTTCCATTGATCCTGAAGACTACCTCACATGGGAATTGAAGATTGAGAAACTCTGGCGCTTATTTGACTATCCCGAAGATAAGAAGGTCAAGCTTGCAGCATCTGAATTTGATGGTTATGCTTTACGTTGGTGGGATGCTCTGGTGCAACATAGGAGGGAGGACAATGAACTTCCTTTGAGGGATTGGCGCGAGATGAAGCAAATCATGAAAGCTCGTTTCGTACCAACCAACTACTCGCGATCAGTTTTTGATAAATTGACGCAACTAAAGCAAGGCACCATTAGAGTTGATGAGTACTACATGGAGATGGAGATGCTTATGCAGCGTGCTAGAATTCGTGAGTCCATTGAGATGACCATGCAGCGATTCCTAAACAATTTGAAGTTACTGATCAAGAGCATTGTTCGTCATCACAAGTATGAGACCATGAATGAGTTGTTGCATCATGCTAGAGAGGCCGAATCCCAGTTGGCAGAAGAGGCGAAGTCACGTGCTCGTTTTCCGTCCTCCAGCAGATTTTCGGCCAGGTCTACACCTTCTACAGCCGCGCCACCAGCTGTTGTTCCCTTTACACCATCGGCCAAGCCAGCAAGTACACCTTCGTTTGGTTCTAATGCTCGGAAACCCGCTTCTCCTGCTGCTAGCTCGGGTTCCAACATGTCTACTGCACGTACTCGTGATGTGGTGTGCCATACTTGTGGAGGTAGAGGTCATTACAAGAAAGATTGTCCAAACAGCAAGGTTATGTTTGTTAATGAACAAGGTGAAGTAGAAAGTGGAGATGAAGCTTCTAATGATGATATTGATGACGGCGAGGTTGGTGCTGATGCATATGCTGAGAGTGCACCCACTATTGTCGTATCTTCACGTGTACTTAGTGTGCAACCGGTTGAGGAATCCCAGCGTTGCAACTTGTTCCAAACAAAAGCTCTAGTTGGACCAAACAAAGCTTGCAAGGTAATTATTAATGGAGGTAGCTGCAGAAATCTTGCAAGTAAGGAACTATGTGCCAAACTGAATTTGACATACTTACCTCGTCCCAAGCCATACTACATACAATGGTTGAGCAACAATGGTGAGATGAAGGTAAATCATATGGTACGTGTGAATTTTCAAATAGGGCCATACAAAGATTCTATTGATTTTGATGTGGTTCCTATGACTGTTTGTCACCTACTTTTGGGTCGGCCTTGGTCCTATGATCGCCATGTGCAACACAATGGCCAAGCCAACACATATCACTTGGATTTCAAAGGAAAGAAGATTACTATGCAGCCAATGACACCACAAGAAATTGTGAATGATTCTCGCCAGAAGATAGAAGTGAACTTGAAGGAAGATACTACCACTCGGCGAGACTGTGTAACAGCTGTTCCTGATGTAATTGAGCCTAAATTGAGTGATATAACAAAAAGTGAGAGAGTGCCTGGATTATTGATCCTAGCCACCAAGGAGGATATGAGAGAGTTTCGTGAGGATCCTACAGCCATGCCACTTGTGCTCATATATAAGGGTGAGGTGTTGGTTTCTAACGACATGACCCCTATTTCTCTTGGTGTCTCTTCTGTTTTGCAGGACTTTGGGGATGTGTTTCCAGAAGACGTACCCGCAGGTTTGCCTCCATTGCGTGGTATAGAACATCAAGTGGACCTGATTCCTGGCGCCACACTTCCCAACTGTGCACCTTACAGGACTAATCCCGAAGAAACTAAGGAAATTCAGAAGCAAGTACAAGCGTTGTTAGATAAAGGGTACATTCATGTCTCTCTTAGCCCTTGTGTCGTTCCTGTTATTTTAGTTCCTAAGAAAGATGGTACTTGGCGCATGTGTGTTGATTGTAGAGCGATTAATAACTTCACTATTCGATATCGTCATCCTATTCCATGCTTAGAGGATATGCTAGATGAATTGAGTGGTGCTACTGTTTTCTCTAAAATTGACTTGCATAGTGGTTATCATCAAATTAGGATGAAAGAAGGGGATGAATGGAAAACTGCTTTCAAAACTAAATTCGGTTTGTATGAGTGGTTAGTTATGCCGTTTGGTCTTACTAATGCACCTAGTACTTTCATGCGTTTGATGAATCATGTTTTGAGAGAGTTTATTGGTCGTTTCGTGGTTGTTTACTTTGATGATATACTCATCTCCAGCTACACCGAATCTGAACATTGCATTCATATTAGACAAGTTTTGCAAGTGTTACGTGATAATAAACTGTATGCTAATCTTGAGAAGTGTACATTTGCAAAAGAGAAGGTCATATTCCTAGGATTTGTTGTTGCTAAACATGGAGTAGAGGTAGATCAATCTAAAATTGAATCAATTCAGAATTGACCTACTCCAATGAATGTTAGTCAAGTGCGTAGTTTCCACGGTCTCACTGGTTTCTATAGGCGCTTTGTGAAAGATTTTAGCACCACTGCTGCACCATTAAATGATTTGACAAAGAAAGGTGTTCCTTTTGTATGGGGCACGGCCCAAGACATTGCATTTGATACATTAAAACGTTTGCTTACTTCTGCACCATTACTTGCATTACCTGATTTTTCGAAGCAATTTGAAGTTGAATGTGATGCTAGTGGTATAGGCATAGGTGGCGTTTTGATGCAAGAGGGTCGGCCTATAGCTTATTTTTCTGAGAAATTGACTGGTGCTCCTTTGAATTATTCTATCTATGATAAAGAATTGTATGCATTTGTTAGAGTACTTGAGGTTTGGCAACATTATTTATGGCCAAAGGAATTCATCATACATTCTGATCATGAAGCATTGAAATACTTGAAAGCTCAATCAAACTTGCATAGAAGATTAGCTAAATGGGTTGAGTTCATTGAGTCTTTTCCTTACATCATTAACTATAAGAAGGGAAAAGAGAACGTTGTTGCTGATGCTCTATGTAGGAAGAACATGCTATTAACCAATCTTGATGTTAAAATTCCTGGATTAGAAGCTATTTGTGCACTTTATGCAACTGACCATGATTTTGCTGAACCATATCATTTGTGTGCTCTTGGAAACGCATGGGATAAGTATCATATACATGATGGATATTTGTTTCGAGCTAACAAACTATGTATTCCAGAATCGTCGTTGCGTTTGTTCTTAGTGTAGGAGTCACATGCTGGTGGTTTGATGGGTCACTTTGGGCGTAAGAAGACGTTGCTCATGCTTGCTGGTCACTTTTATTGGCCCAAGATGAGGCATGATGTGTACAGATTTGTGAGCCGATGTATTACATGCCACAAGTCGAAATCTAAGCTGAAGCCTCACGGTTTGTATACACCTCTCTCTGCACCTACTACTCCATGGGAAGACATTAGTATGGATTTTGTGCTAGGTCTACCTAAAACTCAGAGAGGTCATGATTCTATATTTGTGGTAGTGGATAGGTTCTCTAAGATGGCTCATTTTATTGCCTACCACAAAAGTGACGATGCGTCGCATGTTGCTAACTTGTTTGACATCGTGAGATTACATGGCGTACCAAAGACGATTGTTTCTGACCGTGATGTGAAGTTCATGAGCTACTTTTGGAAGACCTTATGGGGAAAGCTAGGAACGAACTTGCTGTTCAGTACTACATGTCATCCCCAAACAGATGGTCAAACGGAGGTGGTGAATCGAACATTGTCACAGCTGCTAAGGACCATGATTAAAAAGAATTTGCGGGAGTGGTTAGAGTGTTTGCCACATGTTGAGTTTGCGTACAACAGGGCTATGCATTCAACTACTCAGCTTTGTCCTTTTGAGGTGGTGTATGGTTTCAAGCCATTGACGCCACCTGATATGTTGCCTCTGCCATTACATGAGAGAGTTGATATGGAGGCATCAAAACGTGCTGATTATGTGAAGAAAATACATGAGAAGACTCGAGAGGCTATTGAGAAGAAAGGCAAGAACATTGCTGCTGCAAGGAATGAAGCAAGGAAAGAAGTGTTGTTCGAGCCTGGAGATATGGTTTGGGTGCATCTATGGAAGGATAGGTTCCCACTACTTCGAAAGTCAAAATTGAAGCCACGTGGTGCTGGTCCTTACAAGGTGTTAGCCAAGATTAATGATAACGCCTACTCGGTTGATATACCTATTGAGGAGTTTGGTGGAGTTAGCGATAGCTTCAACGTTGTTGATTTTTCACCATATGCTGGAGATGACCTTGGAGCGTCGAGGTCGACGCCTTTTGAAGGGGGGAGATGATGAGGACATCCCTACAATTACACCTACCCCAATGACTACTGAAGATGCTACAACTGTTGTAAGAAAGGATCAGTCCAATGAGATTAGAATTGGACCTATTACAAGAGCTCGTGCTAAGCTACTGGAACAACAGGTGAATTTACTCCTAAACGAATTTGGTACTTTGATTGATGCGAACTTTATACTGCCTAAGTCTATGCATTTATGTATGATCAGGTTCGTTGGAGAAACAAGCATGGTGCGAGGAGGACAAGGGCTACAAGAGAAGCCCAACATGATGATCGCCCAAGGACGCGCGAGGGAGGAGCGGGAGGAAGGCGCAAGAGAAGATCATCATGACGGAGGCAAAAAGATCTGCCACGACCGTAGTGTTCGGCCAGATCCACCCGGACTGTCCGGCCTTGTCGAGAGGCAAACTGGCGTGGACATTCTGTCTGCCAGTTCGGATACTACCCGGACACCACCCGGAAACTTCAAAGTTTCCGGCTAGACCGGACTGTCCGGTGATATGGGGTGGCCCGATCTTCTCAGTAAGCGATGGCGATGATGATGATGGATGATAGATAACTAGTGAGTAGCTATGATCCCTCCCGCTCGATCCCTAGTGCCAGTGCAACAGATCTCGAACCTTGTAAGATATTCACAACACCACACTCTTGCGCACGCAACCGTGACCACGAACGGTAGTATGCAATCTACTAATTCCCAATGGAACAACAGATCACACTCAATTATAGTTGGTAGATTCGAACACAGAGTAATTCCAGAGGTTCTATGAAGGAAACAACTCCAAAATATTTTAACGTGGTCTGAAAACTAAAGCTAGAGCGCCCTCATCTATTTAAGGGCCTAAGAGGCGGCGCCCTCATCTTGTAGAAACGACCAATAAACTCTCTCAAAACATGATTTATCAAACGCATGAAAGTACTAGGTGCATTAGTAAGACCAAACGGCATGACTAACCACTCATACAAACCGAATTTAGTTTTGAAAGAAGTTTTCCATTCATCCCCTTCTTTCATCCTAATTTGATGATAACCACTATGCAAGTCAATTTTAGAGAAAACAGCAGCACCACTCAATTCATCTAGCATATCCTCTAAGCGTGGAATAGGATGACGATATCGAATAGTGATGTTATTAATCGCTCTACAATCAACACACATGCGCCAAGTACCATCTTTCTTAGGAACTAAAATAACAGGAACAACACAAGGGCTATGAGAAACACGAATGTACCCTTTATCTAGCAACGCTTGTACTTGCTTCTGAATTTCCTTAGTTTCTTCGGGATTAGTCCTGTAGGGTGCACGGTTGGGAAGTGTGGCGCCAGGAATCAGGTCCACTTGATGTTCTATACCATGCAATGGAGGCAACCCTGCGAGTACGTCTTTTGGAAACACATCCCCAAAGTCCTGCAAAACAGAAGAGACACCAAGAGAAATAGGGGTCATGTCGTTAGAAACCAATACCTCGCCCTTATACATGAGCACAAGTGGCATGGCTGTAGGATCCTCACGAAACTCTCTCATATCCTCCTTGGTGGCTAATATCAATAACCCAGGCACTCTCTCACTTTGCGTTATATCACTCAACGTAGGCTCAATTACATCAGGAACAGCTGTGACACAGTCTCGCCGAGTGGTAGTATCTTCCTTCAAGTTCACCTCTATCTTCTGGCGAGAATCATTCACAATTTCTTGTGGTGTCATTGGCTGCATAGTAATCTTTCTTCCTTTGAATTCCAAGTGATATGTATTGGCTCGGCCATTGTGTTGCACATGGCCATCATAGAGCCAAGGCCGACCCAATAGTAGGTGACAAACAGTCATAGGAACCACATCAAAATCAATAGAATCTTTGTATGGCCCTATTTGAAAATTCACATGTACCATATGATTTACCTTCATCTCACCATTGTTGCTCAACCATTGTATGTAGTATGGCTTGGGATGAGGTAAATATGTCAAATTCAGTTTGGCACATAGTTCCTTACTTGCAAGATTTCTGCAGCTACCTCCATCAATAATGACCTTGCAAGCTTTATTTGGTCCAACGAGAGCTTTTGTTTGGAACAAGTTGCAACGCTAGGATTCCTCAACCGGTTGCACACTAAGTACACGTGAAGACACGACAATAGTTGGTGCACGCTCAGCATATGCAACAACACCATCCTCGCCATCATCAATATCATCATCAGAAGCTTCATCACCACTCTCTACTTCACCTTGTTCATTAACAAACATAACCTTGCTGTTTGGACAATCTTTTTTGTAGTGACCTCTACCTCCACAAGTATGGCACACCACATCACGAGTACGTGCAGTAGACATGTTGGAACCCGAGCTAGCAGCGGGTTTCCGAGTATGAGAACCAAATGAAGGTGTACTTGCTGGTTTTGTCGATGGTGTAAACGGAACGGCAGCTGGTGACGCAGCTGTAGGAGGAGTAGGTCTGACCGAAAATCTGCTGGAGGATGGAAAACGAGTACGTGACTTCGCCTCTTCTGCCAACTGGGATTCGGCCTCTCTAGCATGATGCAACAACTCATTCATGGTCTCATACTTGTGATGACGAACAATGCTCTTGATTGGTAACTTCAAATTGTTTAAGAATCGCTGCATGGTCATCTCAATGGATTCACGAATTCTAGCACGCTGCATAAGCATCTCCATCTCCATATAATACTCATCAACTGTAATGGTGCCTTGCTTCAGTTGCGTCAATTTATCAAAAACTGATCGCAAGTAATTGGTTGGTACGAAACGAGCTTTCATGATTTGCTTCATCTCGCGCCAATCCCTCACAGGAAGTTCATTGTCCTCCCTCCTATGTTGCACAAGAGCATCCCACCAACGTAGAGCATAACCATCAAATTCCGATGCTGCAAGCTTGACCTTCTTATCTTCTGGATAGTCAAATAAGCGCCAGAGTTTTTCAATCTTCAACTCCCATGTGAGGTAGTCTTCAGAATCAATGGAACCATCAAACTGAGGAATTGAAAATTTTGGCTTGCCCAAACCGTCATCAGCAGCTTGGTTGGGCACACGTTGACCACGCCCAAGATGGGCAAACCCACGACCATGAGCAGGTGCATGGACAGGGGGAATAGCACGTCCCCTACAAACATGTGGAGCAGCATCAACAGCGCTACCCTCATCGAAATCATCAAAGGCATCATCATGTTGAGGATCTTCCCTTCTATGTAAGGCGGTTGTCAAACCCTCAATGGACTGCTGCAAAGCGGTGACATTGACATTGAGCGTAGCCACTTGCGTTTGGATAGTATCAACAGTCCCAACATGCTGATCCAGTCTCATATTCATATCTTGGAGGTTCTTGTCAATGGCATCTGTCGTGTTAGTAAACACATGTGTCACGTGGGACTTCAAAGCCTCATATTCACGCCAATTAACAAGCTCCTCATCCTTCTTTTTCTGCATCACAACATCATCATCACTAGAAGACATGATTAGTAGGTTAGTGCACAAAAATCAAAATCTGTATGGTGGAACTCTCACAGCTCACTCACAACTAATAAGAAAGGAGATCTTACCGTTCCAAAGTGAATAGAGATGCTCTACCAAACGAAATCAAAAACTGATGCACTGGATGTGATGAAGTGAATATCAAAGGTATAGAGAACGATCACAGGGCACACAGGGTATTTATGGTGGAGCTGTAGGTATGGAATCCTAACTACACCGCAAACAAGTCCTAGTGCTGATCGTACAAATACCCAAGAAACACACACGTGGGGAAAAACGTGGCAATGCAACTATGGAGGGTGTTCCACTACGCTTGAGAGACACTAGCAAAGCTCAAAGTAAACCGACACAAGATTGCTCAATCAACCGGTGCACAAAGATATCACTAGGCCTCTTGATGAAATTCTCTTTTTCCACAATTTTTCTTTTTCTTTTGTATAGCTTTTCCTTTTGCTATCTTGCTCCCTCTTTTTTTGATAACACACGGCCAATTACAAAGTACCGCACCAAAAATCCTAAGAGCAGCCTGTAGGAGCGGAAACTAGTCTCAATAGGCAAGTTCCTACACCTATGTAGTAGATTGGCTGTGGCTAAGGTTTGGAAAATTGCAAAATTTCACAATTTTTATATGGCTGCCGCGGCAGAAAAATGGGGCAAAACTGTGCCGTGGCAGACTCGGTAACCTGGAAAGTATACTCGGTAACTTGGAAAGTATACTCGGTAACTTGGTAAGTATGTATATATATATTTTTAATTCCGACTCAGCCAAGAGTAGATGACTGGGACTCTTAGAGTAGATCGGATCTGACTTGATGGTGGCGGAAAACAATGGTGGAAAACGACGAAAACAAAGAGGAAACAAATCTACGAAGAACAGATCTAGATCTAAACTAAAGGATGAACACGACCAGCAACTATTACTCGTCTACGATGTAATCTAGTCTATGACAACTCTTTTTTGTGGGGCTTTTTCTGTATAGGACTAAAAAACACTCTCTAATATATGGATCGATTGCGGATTGCTTACCGAGGCAACGAGGAAATCTGATACCAAGATGATATGGGGTGGCCTGATCTTCTCAGTAAGCGGATGGCGATGATGATGGATGATAGATAACTAGTGAGTATCTATTCCCGCTCGATCCCTGGTGCCAGTACAACAGATCTCGAACCTTGTAGGATATTCACAACACCACACTCTAGCGCACGTAGCCGTGACCATGAGCAGTAGTATGCAATCTACTAATTCCCAATGAAACAACAGATCACACTCAATTATAGTTGGTAGATTCGAACACAGGGTAATTCCAGAGGTTCTATGAAAGAAACAACTCCAAAATATTTTAACGTGGTCTGAAAACTAAAGCTAGAGCGCCCTCATCTATTTAAGGGCCTAAGAGGCGGCGGACTAAGGGTGGATCTGGATTGGTCCCACCCAAACCGACCCAACTTGGGTTTGGTAAAACTGGCTCTGCCGTGGCAGAGTTATAGTCGCTTTCTCTGCCGCGGCAGCCTGCCATGGCAGAGTAGGACTCGGTATTCCTGCCGGGGCAGCCTGCCGTGGCAGAGAAACGATGCTTTTCTCTGCCGCGGCAGAGAACGTCCTCCTCTTGTTGATCTTCATCTTGGACGTCTCCTTGCGCTTCCTCCCTCTCCTCCCTCGCGCATTCTTCATTGATCAACATGCCTGGTTCCATTAGCTCCTCGCCCCGTGCTTCACCTTCTTCTCCTAAGTACCTGATCATACAATAATTCAACGACTTAGGTAGTATAAAATTCTCATTAATTAAAACACCAGGTTCATTAAGAAACAAGTTCACCTGTTGTTCTAGTAACTTGGCACGAGCTCTTGTGATTGGTCCAATCCTTATCTCATTGGATTGATCCTTCTTTGCAATTGGAACATCTTCATTAGCAATTGGGGTAGGTGTAATTGTAGGGATGTCCTCATCATCCGCCACACTTCAACCGGAGTGTCCGGCCTAACCGAACTGTCCGGCCGATTTCGACCGGAGTGTCCGCCTGCCGACCGAATCTGGTCCGAGTCGGTTTGTATCAGTCTGAGTCGTTTCCATTTAGTTTCGGTTTCTGGCCGCCCCAGCCGCCCTTATAAGCCCTGGGACGACCTCTAGTTAGGGTTTAGACCACGTCTAAATATTTTGGAGTTGTTTCTTTCATAGAACATCTGGAATTACCCTGTGTTCGAATCTACCAACTATAATTGAGTGCGATCTGTTCTTCCATTGGGAATTAATAGATTGCGTACTACCGTTCGTGGTCACGGCTGCGTGCGCAAGAGCGTGGTGTTGTGAATATCCTACAAGGTTCGAGAGATGTTGCATTGGCATCAGGGATCGAGCAGGAGAGTTCATAGCTACAGGCTAGTTATCTATCATCCACCATCATCACCGTCATCCACTTATTGAGAAGATCGGGCCACCCCATATCATTACTGCTTTGTGTTTACTTTCTACAAACTTTTCCTTCTTTCCATCCGATACGTTATATCCTTTGTTTTCCACAAAACACGGTGCGATTGACAACCTCATCGCAAGTTGGGGACACAGTTTTGTGGTTGTGTTGTGCAAGTCTCCACGTTCCTACTAGCACCGGTAGTGCACCCTGCCAAAGCTCAGCTAGTAACACCTTTGGGGTGTTTCCTTGCTCCTACTAGTTCGATTAAACCTTGGTTTCATAATTGAGGGAAAACTTACTACTGTGCTTGATGCAGCCTGTCCTACGGACGCTTCTACATCTACACCAACAAGTCCCCCAAGTGGACCCATGACTCATGCCCGAGCCAAACTCCTCCAAGCTAAGGTGAACTCGCTCCTCTCTTCGTGCCAATTCGATACCTCCTTGGATGGCGTGCTACTTCATACCACTACTTTGTGCATCATCAGGTACGAGCCCCCGCCGCGTCGACCCACGAGCCCTGAAGCTGCACCTGTCTGGAAGCTGCCAGAGCCGGAGTGTCCGCCCAGATAAAGCTGGAGTGTCCGGTGCAGCCGGAGTGTCCGGCCCACTCTATCCGGAGTGTCCGGCCTGCCCGAGCCCGAACCTAGCGTGGACATTCAAAAGGTCAAATCGGACACTTCCTGGACACCACCCGGAGTGTCCGGCCTGCCCGAGCCCGAACCTAGCGTGGACATTCAGAAGGTCAAATCGGACACTTCCTGGACACCACCCGGAGTGTCCGGCCACCCTGGACTGTCCGGCCGTGCCGAGCCGGACTGTCCGGTCCAAGCGATGGGCCTGTGAGCCTAGCTGGGCCCTATGGCCCATGTACCCCTCTACTTCGCCCAGAACTCTACTTTAATGCCTGAATTACCCCTAAACTTGTGGCTGGCCTATATAAAGACCCCCACCTCCATTGTAAACCCTAGGCATGATATTGGAATTAGTGGAAACCCCTTTGTGGATCTATCTAATTCTTGCCTCATGCTCCTTGACTAAGGAGCACCAATATCCCCAAACCTCGTTAGAGTTTGCATTGTGCCTCCACGTTGTACAAGGCCTAGGCATCGGTGTCCCTTTGCCTAGACGTCAAGATCTCACCGAGTCTCCCATCTCGCTGTGCCAGTTCAAGAGAGAGTCCTCCGCCCGACGCTGATCCTAGGGATTGCGCCAGACCGGTCACCGCCGGTGTGAGCTATTGGTCTTTATCGCGGGTTTGCGTGTGTGTGTTCATCGCGTTCTTCGTGCGTGTGTTTGTTGTGTTCATCCTTTCCTCCTTCCCCCGCACTCCACCCTCGATTTGAAAGGGAATCGTGAAAGATCGGGCCACCCTAGAGGTTTTCCCTCAACATATTGGTATCAAGAGCTTCGTTGCTCATGATTTCCCCCACAATTTTTTCTTCTATCCACCAAAAATTCGAAAATCCCCACAACAAACAGCCCATATTTTCCTTTGGATCGATCTCTTGATTTGGAGTGTTATTTGTGGTTTTGATCCGACCAAACCTTGTCTAAGGAGTTGGTCTAGCTTTATACTGTGTTTTCCCAGCCTGATTTGGCCAGTTTTTTGCGGATTTGAGGCCCGAAGGCGAGGATTTCCGCTCAAGAACACGAGCAGGAAACCCGCGCCGGAGTGTCCGGCTCGTACCAACCGGAGTGTCCGGCCCGATCGGAGTGTCTGGCCGAACCAGACCGGAGTATCCGGCCCAGACAGACCGGAGTGTCCGGCTGTAACGCCAGTTTTGACAGTTTTGCCTCATGTTTCGCATTGGCTAATCTCCTTTGTTTGCTCATGTCCCGTGTGCGTGTCAGCAAGTACCAGCAAGCTTCCGCATCATCAACTTCCGCGCTCATCGACACCACGGACCACGAACATCATCCTGCACCATCGACGCCAAGTTCATCATCAAAGAAGGTATAACTTGTGTCACCTTGTTAACCCCCATCTTCCTTTGTGTGTACCTATCCCATGAGAGTGGCTCATCTTGTGTTTGCTTGAGCATTGTGCATTTGTCCTTGGATAGTGAGAGTGCAAGAGCAATATCAAGTCTGACTAGGTAGCATCAAGGGAGAGCAAAAAAAAATACAAAGAAAAAGCAAAAGCAAAAGAAAAATAGTCTCCCCTTGCAAAAGAGAGTCTCAAAGCTTGTAAGCAAGAGAGAAAGAAGAGCGCCCAAGGCAAGTGCACAAATCCGTTGCTCATTTTTCCTCTTTGCAAACGAGCCACGGTCTCTCCTTGCATTGGCACGACAACGAGCTTAGTCTTCGTTAGGACATTTTGTTTGCTCATTTTCATAGTCGTGTCAATACCAACTTTCTCCACGTGTGTGTACATAGTCGTAGGTTCCTGTCACCCTTTTGAGTTGTTAACCTTCGCCTTTGACTTGAGTTTTGTTGGATTTTTACCACTTTTGACTATCCCTTTTCTTTTGGTTGGTTCTTTGGCTTTCCACAACCCTAACCTACCACCAACAAGCTTTTGAGAGTTAATGTGAGTTTTCTTGGCATTTCCACTTTGCACGCTAATAGCTCTCACTTGTGGTTTCTAGTTTGGTGCAATCCCCAAGGTGCGGTACAATGCTAACACCACCATATGCCACTTCCATATACAATACTTGTGTGTTTTGCATGATGGATAGGCACGGTGAGACGAGCCAACCACCTCCCCAAGAAGAAGATCAAGGTCCGTACATGATGCGTGCAAGTCACTTCATCGTTCGACAAGAGTTCCATGAACGGTGCCAAGCCCTTGAGACGCGACAGGATGAACAATTTGGCGAGACGCAAGCCGAGTTCAAGAACATCGACAGCCGCTTCGACGGCCTCGAACGACAAATGCACGCAATGCATCACAACTTCGGCCACCAAAATGAAGCGCTCCAACGCTCCGTCGCTGAAACAAATGACAATCTTCGAAGCCTCATCGACGGAATGACAAGACCCCGTTCACGCGCTTCAAGCTCTGCAAGTTCTTCGCATCGTCATGCACCTCTTCCACAAGATCTACATCAAAGTGCTCAAAGAGGCAATGATGCCCCCGTGGTTGAAGATGGAATCTCTTCGAACTATGTACCTTCCCCACGGCACGCCGCAATGTCAAGCTATGACGGTGACCTCTCTTCAAGGCCACGAGCAAGGCAAGAAGCACACCGTCATCACGCAAGGGCACTAGTGATTCAACAAGAGCAACCAAAAGAGGAACCGCAAGCGCAACCGCAAGTCTACCACCATCGACCGCGACACGTTCTTGACACAACAAGTGATGACTCCAATTTGGAGAATCAAGCTCGTCATCGACGTCAAGCTCTTCAAGATCCTCCTCCTCGTCATCAACGTCATGAACGTCAACAACGACACCATGGTCATCACGAGGCGCCTCCTCCACATCAACAAAACTTGGAGCGTCAAGTGATACAAGTTGAGCGACGCCCACCACGTCAAGAGGCTCATGACCATGTTCTTCGCCGTGAGGCCCATGTGCCAAACCAACATCACCAACCGAGGAACGAGCCTCCTCTTCGTCATCAACCGCGTCAAGAGGCTACACACCTTCGCCACCATGAGGCCCAAGTACCTCAACCACGTCAACAACAATACCAAGAGCAAGCTCCGCAACAAGGACGCGAGAACCAAGTTCCACCTCCCCAACTACAAGATCATCAACAAGGTCACCAAGCTCGTCGCAATGACCGCAACGATGAAGAAACTTTTGGCAAGCTCAAGTTCTCAATGCCCAAGTTCACCGGATCCAATGACCCAGAAGAATACCTCTCGTGGGCACTCAAAGTCGACAAGATCTTCCGCATGCACAACTATAGCAACGAGAAGATGGTCGCCATGGCTTCGCTAGAGTTTGATGATTACGCCAACCTTTGGTGGGAACAAGTTAAAGTTTCTCGTGATGCAAGACAAGAGCCGCCAATCACAACTTGGCATGACATGAAGGCTCACATGAGATCCTGGTTCATCCCCGCACACTACACGCGTGACCTCTTCAACAACCTTCAAGCGCTTCGTCAAGGGACATAGACCGTGGAAGAATACTTCAAGGAAATGGAACTCAACTTGATTCGCGCCAACATTGATGAGCGCATGGAGCAAACAATGGCACGTTTCCTTATTGGCTTGAATCACCCAATCAAGCGCATCGTCGAGTTCCAAACATACAACACCATGGTTGAGCTTGTGCACATTGCAACAAAGGCTGAACGTCAAGTGCAAGAGAATATCAAGTACAACAAACCCAAGACGTACTTCACCTACATGCAAGCTTCAACCCCTACACCAAGAACTTTCAATGGTAGCTCCTCAAGTACCTCCAAGCCTTCCTTCAAGCCCACACTTCCTCAAGGAAAACTGCCACCAAATGGCAAGCAAGAAAAAAGTGATACACCTTTCAACGGTGAATGCTACAAGTGTGGAGGTAAAGGACACAAGTCGGCCGCATGTGGAAACAAGAAAGTCTTATTCATCCATGACAATTGTGATGAAGAGTACTTGAGTGAAGATGAGTTTGATGCCCGTGTCAAGGAAGCAATGGCAAGGCAACGAGTGGAAGATGATCAAGAACTCCGCATGTTTGAACATGACGCAAGTCCATCACTTGTCGTCACAAGAATCTTGACCACTCAAGCACAAGAGCATGAAGACCAACGCTCCAATATCTTCCAAACACGAGCCGGCATCAATGGGAAATCTATCAAGGTGATCATTGACGGAGGGAGTTGTCACAACATTGCTAGCACCGAGTTGTTGGAAAAGCTCAACCTCACCCTCCATCCACACAAGCACCCCTACCACGTGCAATGGCTAAGTGACCAAGGGTCCATGAAGATCAAGCATACCGTATCGGTCCCCTTCGCCATTGGTCCTTACAAAGATACGGTGGAGTGTGATGTGGTGCCTATGACAGTTTGCCACACGCTTCTTGGTCGACCATGGCAATTTGACAAGACTGCTCAATATGATTGTCGCACCAATATATACACCTTCAAATGGCTCAACAAAACATGTGTTTTGCAACCGATGACTCCTAGCCAAATAATTGCGGACAATGCAAAGGCTTTACCGAGGGCGCAAAGCACAACACCTACTTGTGAGAAGAGCGGTGAGAGAGAGAACCACCTCATAGTGAGTGAGAGCCACAAGCCAAATTCGAGTGGAAAAACAAAGAGTGTTCTCCTTGCCACCAAAAGTGAGATGAGAGATGTTCGGAACAACCCATCCATCTTGCACTATGTCCTCCTTTGCAAGGGACTAGCGCAAGGAACTAACGAATTAACCAATGTTCCTCCATCTTTGATGAGTGTTTTGCAAGAATTCAAGGATGTGTTTCCCAAAGAGCTTCCACATGGACTACCTCCTCTTCGCGGCATCGAACATCGCATCGACCTCATCCCCGGTGCACCACTTCCAAACCGCGCCGCTTACCGCACGAACCCGGAGGAGACGAAGGAGATCGAACATCAAATCAACCAACTTGTCTCCAAAGGTTTGATCCAAGTTAGCACTAGTCCAAGTGCCGTACCCGTGATTCTTGTTCCAAAGACGGATGATACGTTACGGTTATGCATGGACTGTCGTCCAATCAATGCTATCACCGTGCATTATCGACATCCCATACCATGTCTCGATGACATGCTTGATGAGTTGTGTGGAGCCACTATTTTTTCGAAAATTGATCTTCATAGTGGTTACCATCAAATACGCATGGCTGAAGGTGATGAGTGGAAAACCGCCTTCAAGACCAAACTTGGTCTCTATGAATGGTTGGTTATGCCCTTTGGTTTATCAAATGCCCCATCCACCTTCATGCGCCTTATGAATCACATCTTGCGTTCTCTCATTGGAAAAAGTGTTGTTGTCTATTTCGATGATATTCTTGTTTATAGCAAATCACTTGAGGACCATATAACACATGTCAAGGAAGTTTTGCAAATCCTTCGACATGAAAAGCTTTATGCTAACCTTCCCAAGTGCACTTTTGCTAAAGACAAGTTGATTTTTCTTGGATTTGTCGTTTCTTTGAAGGGAATTGAAGTTGATGTTTCCAAGGTAAAGGACATACGAGATTGGCCCATACCAACAAATGTGAGTGAACTCCGAAGTTTTCATGGGTTGGCCGGTTTCTATCGTCGCTTTGTAAAAGACTTTTCAACCATTGCCTGTCCCCTTAATGAATTGACCAAAAAGAATGTCACCTTTGTGTGGGGCAAAGCACAACAAAAAGCTTTTGATGAACTTAAAAAGAGGCTCACCGAAGCACCTCTTCTTGCTTTACCAGATTTCACAAAAACTTTTGAGATAGAATGTGATGCTAGTGGTATTGGCATTGGAGGAGTCCTTATGCAAAACGGACGTCCTATAGCCTACCATAGCGAAAAACTTGATGGTGCTCGCCTTAACTATGCGATTTATGACAAAGAGCTTTTTGCCTTAGTTCATGTCCTTCAAGTTTGGCAACACTACCTTTGGTCCAAGGATACATTCTGACGACGAGTCGTTGAAATATCTGAAAGGCCAAGCTAACTTGAGCAAGAGACACGCTAAGTGGGTTGAGTTCATGGAGTCTTTTCCGTACATTGTCAAGTATAAGAAGGGCAAAGATAATGTAGTTGCGGACGCATTGTCTCGCAAACATACAAGCCTTCTTACGAGACTTGAAATCAACGTGTTGGGTCTTGAGGAAATAAAATCTTTGTATGCTTCCGACCCGTTCTTTGAACCAATTTTCGCAAAGTGCTCCAATGACAAGGGAGTTGATGATTTCTATTTGCATAAGGGCTTTCTTTTTAAACAAAATAAGATATGCATTCCGAAGTCGTCGCTTCAACTTTTGCTTCTCCAAGAATCTCATGGTGGAGGCCTTATGGGTCACTTTGGTCGCGACAAGACATTGGACATGCTCTCCAATCACTACTTTTGGCCCAAGATGAAGCGTGACGTGGAGCGCTACGTTCAACGATGCACGACATGTGTTCAAGCTAAGTCGCAAGCTAATCCCTATGGTCTTTATATGCCATTGCCTATTCCTCATACACCTTGGTCCGACATTAGCATGATTTCGTGTTAGGATTTCCTAGATCTAAGCATGGTCATGATTCTATATTTGTTGTTGTGGATCGTTTTTCCAAGATGGCACACTTCATACCGTGCCATAAGACCGACGATGCTTCACATGTTGCAAATCTGTTTTTAGGAAAATCATCCGTCTTCACGGTGTGCCAAGGACAATCGTCTCCGACCGCGACGTCAAATTCATGAGCTACTTGTGGAAGACCCTCATGGCCAAGCTCGGCGTCAAGCTCCTCTTTTCATCCGCATCACATCCTCAAACTGATGGCCAAACCGAACTTGTCAACCGAAGCCTCGGAACTCTCCTTCGTGTGTTGATCAAGAAAAACCTGAAGGATTGGGAGGAATGCATTCCACACGCCAAGTTCGCCTACAATCGAGCCAAGCACTCAACAACCAAGATGAGTCCATTCATGATCGTCTATGGTTTCGAGCCCCTCACCGCGCTCGACATCCTACCACTACCTCTCCATGAGCGCACAAACATGGACATCGAGAAGCGCGCACAAGCTATGAAGAAGCTTCACGAAGAAACAAGAGCAACTATCGAACAACAAGTCTTTCGCCAAGCTTCAAGGTTAAACAAGGACAAGAAGGAGATGATATTTGAAGAAGGTGACCTTGTGTGGATACACCTAAGCAAGGACCGCTTCCCCAAGGAACGTGACTCCAAGCTCAAGCCAAGAGGAGATGGTCCCTTCAAGGTCCTCAAACGAATCAACAACAACGCCTACATCATCGACATCCCGACCTCCAAGTACCTTGCAAGCAATACATTCAATGTCAAGGATCTCTCACCCTACCATGGAAATGTTCAAGATGATATCCATGAAGAGTCGAGGACGACTCTTTCCCAAGGGGGGGAGCTGAGCAGCCCGTCCTATGGACGCTTCTACATCTACACCAACAAGTCCCCCAAGTGGACCCATGACTCGTGCCCGAGCCAAACTCCTCCAAGCTAAGGCGAACTCGCTCCTCTCTTCGTGCCAATTCGATACCTCCTTGGATGGCGTGCTACTTCATACCACTACTTTGTGCATCATCAGGTACGAGCCCCCGCCGCGTCGACCCACGAGCCCTGAAGCTGCACCTGTCCGGAAGCTGCTAGAGCCGGAGTGTTTGCCCAGATCAAGCCGGAGTGTCCGGCGCAGCCGGAGTGTCCGGCCCAGTCTACCAGGAGTGTCCGGCCTGCCCGAGCCCAAACCTGGCATGGACATTCAGAAGGTCAAATCGGACACTTCCCGGACACCACCCGGAGTGTCCGGCCACCCCGAACTGTCCGGCCGTGCCGACCCGGACTGTCCGGTCCAAGCGATGGGCCTGCGACCCTAGCTGGGCCCTATGGCCCATGTACCCCTCTACTTCGCGCAGAACTCTACTTTAATGCCTGAATTACGCCTAAACTTGTGGCTGGCCTATATATAGACCCCCACCTCCATTGTAAACCCTAGGCATGATATTGGAATTAGTGGAAACCCCTTTGTGGATCTATCTAATTCTTGCCTCATGCTCCTTGACTAAGGAGCACCAATATCCCCAAACCTCGTTAGAGTTTGCATTGTGCCTCCACGTTGTACAAGGCCTAGGCATCGGTGTCCCTTTGCCTAGACGTCAAGATCTCACCGAGTCTCCCATCTCGCCATGCCGGTTCGAGAGAGAGTCCTCCGCCCGACGCCGATCCTAGGGATTGCGCCGGACTGGTCACCGCCGGTGTGAGCTATTGGTGTTTATCGCGGGTTTGCGTGTGTGTGTTCATCGCGTTCTTCGTGCGTGTGTTCGTCGTGTTCATCCTTTCCTCCTTCCCCCGCACTCCACCCTCGATTTGAAAGGGAATCGTGAAAGATCGGGCCACCCTAGAGGTTTGCCCTCAGCAGTGCTCATCGTACCTTCCTCTTGGGGTTCCCAATGAGCTCTACGTCGAAAGTTGAGCGCATCAGAGCTCTGTGCTGGTCGGGAGCGTCACGCACTCTGGGCGGCAGAGGCTGCGAGTTCGACAGCGAGCGGTGGCTCTGGCGCGTTGGGCGGCCAACGGGGGTGTCTGGGGTGTTCCCTGGGTCATGGCGCAGCGGTGGGCATGGGCTGCGGCTATGGGGCGGTCTGTGCACGCGGGGACAGGGCGCGCTCTGCGGGCGGTGTCGGCATGGTCGACCAGCTCTGGGCGCGGTGGTTCCTGGCCTTCTTTGTCTCTGTCTCTGGGCTGGGGCTGGTTGGACGGTGGTAGTGGACCACGGGCTAGCGTGGAGACATGGTGAGAGAGGGGGAAGCGGTCTGCTGTTGTGAGGGCCAAGTTGGTCGGCAAGGTGCTCTCGGCATGGCCTTGCAGTGCAGCTAGGAGGTAGGGGATGTGTTGGTGTTGGTCTGGTTAGACTTGGGGGAGACAAGGGTGATCAAAGCACTTCAATTGGCTAGACAAGATCAACCCAAAAACAGTAATAGTTAGGCCACTTTGATCTTGCCCACAAGGTGTTTGAAAAATGGCCGAAAGGGAAAAACTTTTGAATTTTGAGTTCAAAATTTTTGAGTGTTCTCCACTGGTACTAGGTAGTCTCTGGTTGTAAGGGTTTTGAAAGTGGAGCTCAAATTGATGGTTTTTGAAAAAGTGGGATCTTCCCATATGAAATAGATTCAACTTTCCAATGCCTTTTAAATATAGTGTTTGAATGTTTTTAGCAGATCACAAAGTGGGCCTTGGTACCTATTATGTGTACTATCAAGGGGTGTAAAGACCTAGAATTATATCTGTTGAGAAATGAGTGCTAGGAACACTCAAAGTAGTGTAGTGGATTAAAATGGCCAAAATGACCATTCCTCCTTTTTAATTGTTTTTGATTTGATTTTCTTTGGGAAAAGTTTGGGAATGATGTAGATGATGTTTAAATCACCTAAGAAACATTTTACAACCAAAGAATCACAGAACCATGGCAATTCACATCAATTCCTAAGTTAAATGCACATACACATGAATGCTTTCATTTTTACTTTGGAAAAGTTTTTGTTAACCCTAATTTTGATGATTTGGATCTTGATAAGCTTGGATTAATGTTTTGGGATGTTACATTGTTGTAGCTAGGGAGAGTGATGGATCATTATCTTCCTAGACATTTTCTTCTTATGGAGATATTGTGCTTCTATCCATGAACTGATGTTGCGGATGGGGCACCCATCACTGCCACGCAAGAGGTTTCTATTCCCCTTGGGTCGTTTGTAGCCAATCCATCTGAGGGATAGGGGGATCTTCACGCGGACTATCCTGGTCCTTGATCGTTGGCTCCGTGTGTAGGCCTACCGCCAATCGCGGGCTGGTTCTCCAGGAGAGCTTCCTGATCTGGTATCTTGTTGCTACACCGCCATGGTGTGTCTAGAACACGGGGTCAAGTCACATGCCGGGAGGTTAGCTCCAGATGCTGTCTGATACGGGTTAACCTCAAGGTTGGCCTGATCTTCACGGATTGTGTGGTCAAACCGGTGGGAAAAGCGAGGAAAAGGGAGAAGGTAGCGGAAGTGAACACACACCGTGTTAAGAACACGGCGAACACATGCAAACCGCAAATGTATGCCTTGTACAATGCAACCGCAAATGTATGCAAATGTGCTCCCATCAATCCACATCAGAGAGGGAAGAACACCTTGGGGAGGATATAGACATCTACGCTCATGCAACCGCAAATGTATGCCTTGTACAATGATGGATGCGCTATGCAGAGTCCAACGAGGTTGGTGACGATAGTCGCTCCCCTTGTAAGGGGATGGGGAAAAACTAGAGAGATTCCACAAAGGAGGTTATCATGTAGTCTATAATCTATGCCTAAGGGATACATGAGGGGTGGGGGATCTATATATAGGCCAGACACTTACATAGGGGTAGTTTGGGGATAGAACAAGGGTTGGAACATAATAAAGGGGTACATGGGTTGTGGCCTAGATCTGGTGTGCGCAGGCACTATTATGACTGGTAGTACCGGTCATCGGGTCCGGTAGTACTAGGCTTCAGCTGTTGACGAGCTCCAGGTCCAGTAGTACCGATTGTGCAGCCCGGTAGTACCATTGTTGGCGCGGTAGTACCGGTGGTAGGTATCGGTGGAAGCAAAGGAGTAGCTGTAGCTCCACGGGTCCAGGGCGGTAGTACCGCTGAGGCCGAGCGGTAGTACCGAGGCGTGTTAGTGGCGCTTGTTCTTGTCTCTTCCTTCTCCTATATCTCCGTACTTGTCGATGCAAACCTAGCATGGTCATAGGATGGAGTAGGAAGTAGTATATCATTCAATAGGGTAGGAATTGGACTCACATAGAGGATAGGATTCACCTTTGAAGTCCATGACGACTTGGCATAAGTTGGAGACCATGATGTGGTAATGACCGTAGGTCGGGCTACATCGGCTACCCCTTCAAAAATAGTCGTCCTCGACTCTATACGCTCATCACAATGTCGAGGTGGTCAAGAGACATTCTTGATCCTAGGGTTCACCATATAGTTGTCCTCAGGAAGATTGATTTGACAACACTTCAATATTCCTTCACACAACAAAGACCAAGCAGAATATTTTTGTGCATGATAGAGGAGCATGTCATTCGTGGCATGTCCATTCTTGTTCACAACACTATTAGCACAACTAGTCATTAATCCGTGCACCTGCACGAGCTAGCTTTAATTTAGAAATACATAGATATTATAGTAATCACGTTGTTGTGTGAGAATTATGTTTCAGATATCTGAGTAGCATAGAAACTTAATAAAAATACATTTGAATATCAAAACATTTATTTAAACATTTTGGAGTGTAATTCATACGGCTAAATTATATGCTCTTTTAATTTCTTCTTGCTTAGAGTATTCCTATTCAATTCTGTTACTGCATGTCAAGCAACTTGAACTTTGTAGGTCATGGTCTAAATCTTAGTGTTTGGAGTAGAGATGATATAATTGCTGCATCTCGATGACTACTACTTTATGAGCCTATGTAATACGTCACTTAAATTGGAAGACAACAATTAAAATATTGATAACAGATGTTGAGTAGGAAATCATTTGAACAGTATAATATATATTTTATTAAGACATTATTTCTCATCTTAGCACTCATGATCAATATATATGAGTGAGATGTTTGAAAATATGTTCTAACTTTCATGAAAATACCAGTTGGGCTATTCAATGGGAAATGTCATAAGTTTTCTTCAACGGCGTTGGAGAGAACAATATGTACTATAAACTCACAAATGTTAGAAGAATCCATTCACTATGTATAATTTTTCTTTAAGATTCATCTCTTGCGGGAATAAGATTTCTGCTCGAGATAGAGTTAAGGGTTATGAGTTAGAAGGAAATGAAGAAGCAAACATTCTGAAATTAAGGAGTAAGGAGAGATCGTCAAAGAACTTCATGTCAAGCATAAAGTTGGAGATGATATACCCGCAAAACCTCTTTTTTCGTATAATCCTAGTAGGGGAGTGAAGGGGCAAAAGTCTGCAACACTTGTTGAACTGCAATGCAAGACGGTAAATTGTCCTTCAAAAATTGTGAAAATAATATTCTAGAAAAGCGAACATTCATAAACTTCTCTAAGTAGATGGTAGAATTATTCTCCCAATCCTGTCATATATGAGTAGGACAAATACTAAGTTAGGAACGCATATTCATCTTTTACAAATCCAATCTGACAATAGTATAGCATACATAATTTTGGCACGTGAAAGATGTCAATTAATCTTGAATAAGAAACGAATAAGGGAAACACAAATTAGTATTGATCTTTGAGTAAATACGACATGCAACGCTGCAACTATCGTGCTCAAATTGAGATCATGTATCCATGAATTATGTGATTAACTTTGTAAAGTGAAGAGTCTTCACCAACGTTCCCTTTAAAAAAATATACCTCAGAGCCAATCTACAGATGGTAGACTATACTTCCAGTAACTTTGTTCGTGTTGTCCATCGGTGGAAAAATATGGTAATACCAGCAAGCAGATGGCAATTCAACTCACATTAGCATAGCCGTAGCATTAGGATCTGTTTAGTTCCTAGGAGAAATCACCAATGACTCAATACTTCATTATCAGACATGAGGAGTGGGTCATTAGGAAAAAATCTAGCACTTGAAATTGTACAATGAGACAAATGGAGGTGATATATCATGTACCTCGCTCGATCTTGCCACCTGTCGCCGATAGCTGGGCACCTAATTTTAATGCTTAGCTCATGTTCGTCACTGGCCACCGCCGATGCTTCCGTTCAGCCTCATCGTGTGTCGATGAGATCCTCGTATAATGCTTAGCACTGCTTAATGTGAGTAGGCACAGAGGATTGGGAGGGGATCCTGCCATAATTGCCAGACGATTAGAACCATAATATCACCTTAAAACTGTGATCCCGTGCTTCAATCCCTGCATGAAGCAGATTACAGGAGAACCTAAATTGCAACGTGTAAAAATTGTGAAGCTATTGAATTGTAAAGGTCGAAAGGGATAGAGACGGGCTTGGTCATGGCCCTGTTTTTAGATTGATTTGCAAAATCCTCAACACGTTTAATATGAGAGCCAACTTTTCAAGATATCTTACATCCTGATAGAACACCTAAGAAATTTATGGACAGGGAAATAAAATAAATTTGTCTTATTCCATAAAATTAATTATTAGAATTTGCAACACGGAAGGAATTAATTTGTACTATCCAATTATGGTAGTAACATATTATTACGTCCCGATTTCTAGGGCACTATTTATCGTTGGCAAGCTACATCATCTCAAATTTACATACTCCCTCCGTTTTAAAATAACTGACTTGGGTTTGTCTAGATTTGCTTGTATTTAGACGTGTTTTTTTAGACATCTTGTTTGGGCTACTGAATTTATATTCTTAATTTCCTAATATATAGATACATATGAATCTAGACAAACTCAAGTCATTTATTTTAAGACGGAAGGAGCATAAAAAAGAAACATTGTATCCCAATTTGCATTACAACGGTACTACTTCCATGCCATATTGAGCCTTCAAATTTATGCCATCGGTGCAGGCATGTAGTGACGTGAGACAACCAACGTAAGAAGTTTATGGATCTTATTAGAAAAAGGAGAGCATATTGTGTACCTTGGATCAGCGGACTATATATTGAGCAAGTACAATAAGTCCTAGTTAGCTGGCTATAAGGATTAAAATATTATTTCCTTGCCTAGTTGAAAGAGAGAAGAGGAGAGAGAAGAAAAGTGAGCTCTAATGCAAGAGTCAGCTCTAGCACGTGCTCCTAGGCACTTTGAGAGAGTGAAAGGTGGGCTATATAGTACTAAAATATTATATTTTTATAGCTCACTATTGTACATATTAGCTCTAAATTGACTATAAATGATATGATATTTAGTTTATAGTCAGCAGCTGGCTATACTATTGTCCTTGCTCTAATATGCCAGATAGTTGGGCCACGTAGAGATAAACAAAACTTTTTCCCTACACGGTGATCCCAAGATCTAGCTCAGGTAGAAGGCCATGAGGATTACCACTAGACGCGCAGTTGCGGAATTGATGAAGCACGTCGCTTGATGCAGTGCAGTCCTCACGATCCGTTCCTGTTCCACGCCTCACGATCCGCTTCCATGATCGTCGAAGTGCTGAACGTACAGCACCTCCGCCGGCATCCACACGTACGAGGAGGAGCGCCGGCGATGGACTGCTAGGTCCGATACGGCGGCGATAGGACGAACTGGAGCTAGGGTTTCCAACACATGGAGTGACCTAACCTCGTGCTCTAAGCACCTGCGCCCCAGCTTATATAGGGAGTAAAAGTAGGCTCCACTCACTTGTGGCACATTCACTAAAAGGCCTATATTAACCACTGCAAGTCCCACTTGCTGACTAAGTCCATGTCTCTATTTGGGTCCAACCCAAATAGATTTCCTGTTTGGGTCTAACCCAAACTTGCTCCCGCTCTCAAGTGTGTGACCCGACAGGCTCATAGTAACCCGGACACAATTCCAAGTCTCACTCGTGATCGATTAGTTGGTAGCAGCCCCTAGAACGTGCCGACTCCCAAGTACCAATAAGTCATGACGACATACCTTTCCAATGCGACTTTCGTCTAAGTCTCTTTTGCCTCACGATATACCTTGTCGGACTATAGGCGAATGATCGTCATCCCTTAAATAGTCTGACTCTCTTTCTCGATCCGAGATAAGTGATTCATCCGACTAACTCTTCGTCGATTGCCTCGGTTAACACTTAACCGATATGCGCATGGCCATACTTTCCGAATCATATCTTTCGAGAGGGCCCAGAGAATATCTCTCCAGATAGAGGGACAAAATCCCGTCTTGGTTATTCACATCACGCAGCTTGATTCTCAGTCGACCCGAACTCCGCCTTTATAACTGCCCAGTGACAGAACAGCGTTTGACAGAACCTAAGTCGGTGATCCTCAACTCGGATTGTGCAATAACCTCAGGTCTAAGGATTACATTGATTGAGACATGGAAATGACGACTTGTTCGTTGCATATCAATATGGATCAGTCCGACTCGCTAAACTCTTTAGCCGAATCCGTGTAAGTCGGAATAGCATCTCCATGCCCATGACAAGTGGAACCTAGTCATCTGCTAACTTTCACATTGGTCTAAATTGTGTGTCCGACACAACCTCAGTGACCAAGGACAATTAGCATGAACAACATGAATATGCAGTTCCACAATCGAATCACATATTCAATAAAACATATCAGCAGTTCATACATGGACCATAACCTTATGAATACATTGGGAAATATTATCAACCATGATTGCCTCTAGGGCATATTCCCAACAGTCTCCCACTTGCACTAGAGTCAGTCTTCCGACATCACATGTCTAGGCATCTAATGCCCATTGCTCTCAGGTGCGCCTCATGCTTCGGCTGTGGAAGTGGCTTTGTCAACGGATCCGCAATGTTTGCATCCATGTGTACCTTGCATAACTTGATATCACCTTGATCCACAAACTGGCGAATAAGTTGGTACTACATGAGTATATGTTTGTTCTTCTGGTGTTGTCTAGGTTCTTTGGCTTGTGCGATAGCACCATTGTTGTCACAATACACGTCTAACGGATTGGACGAGCCCTGAACCACACCAAGATCCATGAGAAAATTCCTCATCCAAACGGCTTCTTTTGCCGCCTCCGAGGCAGCAATATACTCAGCCTCTGTCGTAGACGCAGACACCGTTTCTTGCTTGGAACTCTTCCAGCTCACTGATGTCTACGCACTTCTATTCTTGTAGACAGCTGTTGGGCCCCCAAGTGCAGAGGTTTGTAAAACAGCAGCAAGTTTTCCCTTAAGTGGATCACCCAAGGTGTATCGAACTCAGGGAGGAAGTGGTCAAAGGTATCCCCTCTCAAGCAACCCTGCAATCAAGATACAAGAAGTCTCTTGTGTCCCCAACACACCCAATACACTTGTCAGGTGTATAGGTGCACTAGTTCGGCGAAGAGATAGTAAAATACAAGTGGTATGGATATAAGACAAGGATGCTAGAAAATAGCTTGATGGCGTGTGGTTGATGTGAGAAAAGACTAAAGGCAAACTGAAATAAAGATGGAAGCAAGCAAACATGTAATAGATCTAATAGCAAACGGTGTATCAATGCTTAGAAACAAGGCCTAGGGATCATACTTTCACTAGTGAACACTCTCATATAAATATATTCTTCTTCATGATAATACTCTTAACTACTCTCTGGTTGGACACTCTAATCAATGGTAGGGCTATAACAACATACCTCAAAGTAAGCCTTTCCCATCTAGAAAACCCCACACTGTCACCTTGAGCACTAGAGGGTTCAAACAAACACCACAATTTCATAAAGACATCCAACTCCAAATATAACTCATAACAAGTATTTGTAATCTCTAGCCTAAGTGCCACCATGGTGTGCACACTGTCAACTTCACACACATGGGGAGAGCAGAGATCGATTAAAGCACATGAGTAGCAAGGTAGATCTATAGATTACAAGCTTATGATCACAATATGATCACGCATAGAGAGAGATGAACACATAGCTACCAGTAGAACCCTTAGCCTCTAGAGAGAACTACTCCCTCCTCATCATGGGAATCAGCAATAGTGATGGATATCGATGGAGATGGCTCCGGGGGTACTTCCCCGTCCCGGCAGGGTGCCGGAACAGAGACTTTCTGTCCCCCGAATCTCCCCTTCGGTGGCGGCGGCGCTGCAGAACTTTTCGTGGCTGGAGGCTTGATTATCTAGGGTTTATGCCTCGGGAGGCTTCTTATAGGCCAGAGGGCAAGCTCGGTGGGCGGCTAGGGGGCCCACACCATGCCCTGGCGCGGCCTGGGGGGACCTGCGCCATGGGGTGGTGTGGCCACCCTGTGGCCCCTCTCCGACTCTCCTTCTGGCTCCGTGAGTCTTCCGGGAAAATATCAACTTTGGATTTTGTCCGGTCCAATTCCGAGAATATTGATTTTCTGACTTTCCTGGAACCAAAAACAGCAGAAAACAGGCAACTGGTACTGTGGCACTTGTTAATAGGTTAGTCCAAGAAATCATATGAAAAGTACTCCAAAGTTGGAACAAAACATAAGAAAGTAGATAAAACCAAGCATGGAACATCAAAAATTATAGATACATTTGCAATGTATCAACAACCCCAAGCTTAACTCATGCTCGTCCTCGAGTAGGTAATTGATAAAAAGAAAGAATAATTTTTGAGGTGACATGCACCATCATAAACTTGATCAAAGTATTTGTAAAACATTCAAAGCTGGGATCATAGTAATTCAATCATAACATGAAAGACAAAGTTCTAGCGATAAGACAAAGAAACTATGTTGTAACATGAAAGGATACAAACAAAAGATTCATGAATAACAATGCTTTGCAAGACGTTTGTTTGTTTCACATAAAGAAAACATAGCATAATAGCATTCAGCTTGTCCCTCATAGAGTAGCAAAACATAAATGCATAGGACACCTTCAAAGTTCATAAGAGTGACTAGATACAAATAGTTTAAAGCAAGCAATATCAAGTTATGCATCAATCAACTAGTCTTGGGACAGTGCACATAGAACTAAGAATGGCCACTATGCTCTCAAAGTAGGTGCATAAAGGTAGAAGGTGGAGACTCAATATAATGGTGGAAGAAAGGCCTTCATAGAAGGAAGTAGGGATTCAAGTCTCATAAAGAGCTTCCAAAAATTATGGTACTTATAGCTTTCACCTCTCATTGCCCCTATCATAAGCATCTTGAAGGTGATTAAGGTTAAAGTGACACAGCTAAGAGGATATGCTTGAAAAGTTATAAACCGAAATCTCATGCCCCTTACTTACAAAGACCGAACCTCATGCTACTCAACTTTAGTCACGAGTAAGCTATTGTCATTGTAAGTACATGTGTATCATAAAGAACCGCCAACGGGGTACCCCTTGCACATGATACAGGAGCTATCCCATAATCAAAATGACAAGGCAAGCAGACAATGAGCATCTCAGCGATCTTTTTATTTGCTATTTGCATAGGTTTTTATTGAGGATGCTTCATAGAGTGCTCATTATGGTGATGCTGCAAGTTTCCACCATGATTAGGCATGGCTTAGGCTAGCGGCCCAGGCGTTTCTCTAACACACATACAAACTCCGTGATCTTATAAGTTCCACTTTTATTTCACACTGATACGTCCAAAACGTATCTACTTTCCCGAACACTTTTGCTATTGTTTCTCCTCTATACTTGTGTGATTTGGATGCAACTAATGCGAACTAACGCTGCTTTCAGCAGAATTGCCTTGGTGTCTACTTTTTGTGCAGAAAATCAACTATCAGGAAAAATCCCGGAAAATATGCCAAAAATCCTATTTCACCCGAAGACTCCAAGAGCTAGAATACGAGACGGAGAAGAGCCCTGGGGTGGCCACACCACCTGGTTGCGCGGGCCATGCCAGGCCGTGCCAGGGGGTGGTGTGGGCCCCTCAGGCACCCCCTCGGCCTCTCTCTTCGCCTATAAGGAGCCTTCTGACCTAAAAACTTCGGGGGGTTCGACGTTTTTCCAGAGGGAGTTCCGCTTCGCCGCCACCACCAGATTCCACGAAACAGCACCAGAAACACCGTTCTGGCACCCTGCCGGGACGGGGATTGGAGGAGATCATCGCCATCATCATCACCATCGCTTCTCCATCGACCATCCATGTTTCCCCCATCTATGAGTGAGTAATCCCCCGTTGTAGGCTATGGGGATGGTAGGGATTGGATGAGATCGTTCATGTAATGGCATCAGATTGTTAGGGCATGGTGCCTAGTATCTTTTATTAGTGCTTTATGACTTTGTTGCAACTTGTTGTGCTTAATGCTTGTCACTAGGGCCCGAGTGCCATGATTTCAGATCTGAACATGTTATTGATTCATTATGATAGTATTGTTTCTGGTCTTATCTACAAGTTGTATACACACGTTGTTGTCCGGAACCTATGGCCCTGAAGTGACAGAAATTGGGATAACCGGAAGGGAAAGGCTTTAATGTGAGGATCACATGTCTTCACGGAGTGTTAATGCTTTGCTTCGGTGCTCTATTAAAAGGAGCACCTTAATTGCCAGTAGTTCCCTAGAGGCCCCGCTGCAAACGGGCTGGCAGGACAAAAGATGTTGTGCAAGTTCTCATTGCGAGCACGTATGACTATATATGGAACACATGCCTAGGATTGTCTAGTACTTGGGTGCTTTATCTTATTTATCTGCAGTTGCCCTATGTTCTGATTGCTATGTGAATTGTCTTGTCCATGCAATGCCCGTCCATCCATCCCTATGCCTACCGCACTCGAATCCCACTGTTTACTGCTTTTGTTACTACTGTCCTTGCTTTACTACTTCCGCTACTTTACTATTCCTACTACAAAACTGTTGCTACTGATAAACTGCTGTGAGCAAGATTGTTTCCAGGTGCAGCTGAATTGACAACTCAGTTGTTAAGGCTGATAAATATTCTTTGGCTCCCCTTGTGTCGAATCAATAAATTGGGTTTAACATCCCTCGAAAATACTGCGATACACCCCCTATACTTGTGGGTCATCAAGACTATTTTCTGGCGCCGTTGCCGGGGAGCATAGCTTTATTTATCAAGTTCACTTGGGTTCTCTATTGTTCGCTGCTACTCATCCATCATGGGTAAGTCTCGTGATGGCAAGGTTCCTATTTTACCATCCACTACAAGAAGAGGTACGGTTCTGAACACCTCTACTGCTCTTGATTCACCGTCTGTTTTGAGTAAGTTCCTTACACCACCACATACACATGCTACAGGCACTGCTACTACTGCTGAATCTGAAACTTCTGATACTTATGATGCTGCTTCTACTGTTCTTGATAAAAGTGGTTCATTAGGTCCTTTCCTAGATGCTACGATTGCTAGAACTATAGCTGGAAATACCGAAACTCCTAATGAAAGCACTGCCACACCTGTTAGCTCACCTGAGTCTAGTAAGAGTTATGATGCTGGAGAAGATTATGTTGAGATGACTGATGAGTTTATTGAAGAATGTAGGAACACCCATGATAGGAGCGCTGCTAAGAGTGTCCTTGAGAGGCATACTATTAGACCCAAATTATCTCTTGATGCTAAATTTGCTGCTTCTCCCATAATCATTATAGATAAAGATTATGATTTCTCTCTCGATCTATCTTACATAGCTATTGTTGAGAAAGAACCTTTTTGTGGGACTAAGAATGAAAGTGCGGTAGCACATATGAATGAACTTTCTACTATGAGTGGCTTGTTTTCTGATGATATTAAGATGCGTACTTATTTTGTTGCTAAGATTTTTCCTTTTTCACTGAAAGGAGAAGCTAAAACGTGGTTTAGTAATTTACCTCCTGGATCTATTGATAGCCCTGAGTGCTTGATTAGTACTTTCCTGCAGAAATATTTTCCTCCCGGTGCTAGACATGCTATTTTGCAGGAACTTTTTGATTTTAAATAGGGAGAAAACGAGGTATTGCCCAAATCTTGGGCAAGGTTTTGTGCTTTGATTCATGCACAGGCTGGAAGTCCTTTACCTAAGAATGAGCTTCTTGATATATTTTATAATGGACTAACCGAGGAATCTAGGACATACCTACATAGTTGTGCTGATTGTGTTTTCAGGAATAGGACTCGAAAGGAAGCTGAGGAATTAATGGCTAAAATAAGCAAGAATTATGAAGACTGGACTCCTCCTAAACAAGCTATACCTGAAGTAATTGAACCTGAACCATCTATTCCTGTGCCTATTCCAACATCAAAGAAGAGGGGAGTTATTGAATTAAATGATGAAGTGATGAAGGAAGCTAAGAAATGTCTTAAGGAGAAGGGAATTAAAGCTGCAGATGTCAAGAATTTACCTCCTATAGAAGAATTATGTAAGCCTATTCCCTACTCATCCACTATTGAGGTACACTCTCTCCAACACTTTGATGAAGGTGATATCTCTTATTTGAAACCTCCTGATCAATGCTTACAAGAATTTGATATCTTTATTGTTAAGCAAGATAACTTTAATAAAAGGGTGCAAAATCATCTTATGGAAAATACTAGAGCTATTGTTGAGTTGAAAGATATTGTGGAAAGAACCTCCAATGATGTTAAAATGATTGTTAAACACTTTCAAATGGTTCAAACTCAAATAGATCAACTTGTTAAAGTGCAAAACAACTTGCTAGTTAATGCTGCTAAAGAAAAACATGCTTATGAAATTAGAACTAGAAGTGGTGCTGCTACCCAGGATCCTCTATATCCTGAGGGGCATCCCAAAAGAATTGAGCAGGATTCTCAACAAGCTGAAAATAGTGGTTCTACTCGTAAGAAAAGGAAAAAAGAAACATAAAACTGTTGTAGAACCCTCTGAACCTGCTATAGATCCTAATAGTACATCTATCTCTGATGCTGAAACTGAAAGTGGTAATGAAGAAAATGAAGTTCCTATTGAAGAAAAAGTTGAAGAAGAACCTGAAAACCACACTAAGAATACTAAATACACTAAAGAAGATTTTATTGCTAAGAAACATGGTAGTGAAAGAGAAGCTTGGGTCCAAAAACCTATGCCTTTCCCTGATAAGAAACACAAGTCTAAGGAAGATGAACACTATAATAAGTTTTGTGAGTGGATGAAGCCTTTATTCTTGCAAATTCCTTTGACTGATGCTATTAAATTGCCTCCTTACTCAAAGTATATGAAGGACATTGTCTCGAATAAAAGGAAGAGCCCTAGTGAAGAAATTTCTACTTTGCTTGCTAATTATTCCTTCAATGGTAAGGTTCCTAAGAAACTTGGAGACCTAGGGATTCCAACTATCCCTTGCTCTATTAAGAACAGTTATGTTAGAACTGCTTTGTGTGATTTGGGAGCTAGAGTTAGTGTTATGCCTTTCTCTCTCTATAAGAGGCTTCAACTTGAAAAATTGATACCAACTGATATATCTTTGCAAATGGCTGAAAAATCTACCACTATTCCTGTGGGTATATGTGAGGATGTACCTGTTCAGGTGGCTCATAATTGCTTGATATTAACTGATTTTGTTGTGCTTGAAATGCCTGAAGATGATAATATGTCTATTATTCTTGGGAGACCTTTTCTTAATACTGTAGGAGCTGTATTAATTGTAATCAAGGAAAGGTGACCTTCAATGTTAATGACAAGGAACATACTGTCTATTTCCCCAAGAAGATTGAAAGGACTTATGGCTTGAATTCAATTGAACATGTTGAAGGCATTCAAGTTGGAGAAATATATTGTCGCATACCAAGAGAAAAATTTGAAACTATTATGATTGGGACCATTGCTATCAAGGTTGATGTAACATAATCATTAGTGGAGTACAAAGTTTTGTCTCATATGCAATTGTTTTGGTAGCAAGACTTGATCAACCTTGCTAACAAAAGGATTTCATTGAACAAAACAATGTTTTCACTATAATTATCTCCGTTTATTTCTATCCTTTGCATTTTAGTTTTTGCTTTCGTTTAGTTTTCTTTGTGTTGTTAGTTGCTTGCATGTTAGAACTTCTGTAGTTCTAGCCTTGTTTTGTCCTTGCATCATGTTTCAAAAAGAAAAAAATTCTGTCTGTCAGAAAAATCATTCTTCTATTTCTGAAAAATGCCCAAAAATAAAGTGTCTCGAAAAATTCCAGAAAATTCATATTAAATTTTTACGTGAAAAAGGGGCAGAGGAGTACCTGGTAGGTACCAGGGGGGACCACCAGGCAGGCACACCATGTGGTGGCGCGGCCAGCCCTGGGTGGCGCCATGCCCTGGTGTGGGCCACCCCTGGCCCCCCACTACTTCTCTCACCTGCCACTTTCTTCTCTCTCCCGAGTAAGCTCCAGTTCATAGCTCAAAATTGCGTTCTTTCTGTGCTTGCTCTCGATTTCTTCGATCTCTTTTCTCAGCCCATCTTTCTTGCTGAAATTTGGAGCAATTGTTCCTTGGTATGTGACGCCTCCCCTTGTCCAAGTAGATTTGTGATTAGTAGATTATTTGTTGAGTATTTTGCTGCTGTAGGTGACTGGTTATGAGGGCTTGTAAGCTTGTTTGATGCTTAGAGATATTGTTTTGATGCATGTTTAGGCCTCTTGCAAGTCCCTATGAGTAGAATCCTTCATTATATTTACTTTGCAATCACTTGTTTAATAGGTGTTTAAATTTCAGAATACCAAGCATGAACAATCATACTTTTGGAGAGATATTTGAGAGTGATGCACCTAGGAGGTCGAGGCCCTCAAGAACAGCCTCTCAAGCTAGGCCATCATACAATGAAGACCTCATTGCAACACGCATTGGCAGTGAAAGGGATGATGGAGATGCTCACCCATCCTCTTTTCCTTGTTTTACTTTCTTGCAAGCTGCAGGTATTCTTGATGATTTCTTGCTACTGATTGAGAGGGTTGGTTTGACCTCTTATATGCAAGATGAGAGTGCACAATACGCTATGCTCACCAAAACTTTTGTGGAGAGCTTCTCGTTTACTAACACACCCTATCATTCTACTGTCTCTTTTAAAATCTATGACATGCCTTTCACCATGCCCTTGGAGAGATTTTGTAGTATTGTAGGTGTGCGTATGACAGGGACCGTGAAGAAAATTCAAGGGCGACCCGCTGATTTGCTGGAGCTATACCGAGGGGTGACTAATGATGATGACTGCGTGGCACAGCGTGGAAAGATAAGAAATATCCAACTCCCTGCTCTTATATACTTTGCATATTATCTTGCCACTAGTGTTTTGGGTAGGGAGAACACTAGTAACATCTCCAACTATCATTTAGCATTCCTTGCTGCTGCGCTTAACAATGATACTCGGTACAATCTTGGCTCGGTTATTGCTCGCCGCCTAGCTGCTAGGGCGCCTATCTATGGGGGCATCATTGCCTCGCGTGTAGTCAATGCATTAGGTCTTTCAGTGGATCCCGATGATGCTATGCTAGCACCACAGAGGCTCGACCTTGTTGCCATGAAAACTCATCACTTTGTCACTGCTACCTCTGATTTGAACAATCTAGTATATAGGATGCTTTTCACTGACGGGGATGAAAGGGAGATCCTTTTGCCACAGCCTGTTTTGTTTAGTGTTGACAGGAGACCGTGGTCGCGCTCCAAGGAGGAGGTGGACGAGCAGCTTCGCTTGTTGGGTTTCCACGAGCAGCACCAGGAGGATGCTCCCTCCTATGATTACTCTGCACATTACGGAGGGGTGTTGAGCTCGCACCAGGACGAGGGTACCTCCTCGTCATACCCCGGTGACAGTTCATCCTGGCCAGCTTGGGATTGATACCCACTTAGGCCAAAAGCCTAAGCTTGGGGGGGAGGTACGCCGACACCGCACTCATCTCCATATCATGTTGCGTCGGTACTTTGTATATTCATGTTTTTGTTCTCTTTTTAGTTTTCGATTCTTCTTTGCTTTTGCTTTCTAAAAACACAAAAAGACCAAAAATATTTTTGTTGTTTCTCTTTGGTTTGCTTCTTCTTCTTGCCTTGGTTTGCTTTTCCCTTTTTGCTTTGTTTGAACTATTCGAAAAATCCAAAAAGATTTTGCTTTGTTTTTCCCTTTTTGGTTCTTGTTTAAAATCGAAAACACCAAAAATATTTGTCATTCTTCTTTGGTTTTTGTGAGTTTGCTACAGGGTTTGGCAGTTCTCAGTGGAATATTGGTTTCATATTATTATTCAAGCCACACAAGTGAAGAGCAATAATGAGGATTAATGACAACTTGAGGCGTGGTAAGAGGCCGGTAACGAACTCTATTTGTTTTCATTTTTGTACATATACTCATCACCGTGGGCATGCTTAGTCCATTCATGTAGAGTGTATGTTTTCTTTGGATGCTTAATAGATCTTGCTTTCTTTTGATTAGCTCTAGCTCGCTAATAGTTTGTAGCATATCTTATGAATGTTTGCCTGCATTGCTCTATTCATAAATTGGTATGACACCGTGGTATCCTCCTCTGAATGTTTCATTTGATTGACTTGGCACATGCTCACGCATGCTCATGACTGTAATAATCAGTTAAGCCTTGATGAATTATTTTGCCTCGAGGAACCTGAATCACTTTCATGCCATGAGTAGTCTTGTTTTGTTGCAAGCATGATAATGATAGCTATTGCTCTCTCGTTTGTCGCTCCCTTACTATTGCTAGCCTTCACTTCCACTGAGTGTTTTACTCATGTCTCCAACTCCCTAAACCCAACATTTCCAAAGTGTCCACCATACCTACCGATTAGCATCATTTGCTACCTCCGTGCATATTCAATGTGCCTTGTTTTCTTCCGAATAAAATGTTTGCTTGTTATGGGAAAATTAGTTAGTAAAGCTCTCATGAACTTGATGGCACACTTTATTTTCCTGCACTTAATAAACCTGAACCATTGTGAACTCTCCATGAAAGTTATATGCTTGCAAATTATAGGCTGGGGATTAGCAGAACCGTGCTATCACGGGGTACGCTTTCAACACTTGTAAATATATACCCAGTTGATACCTTGCTCTATTGTTTGCGGATGTCGTCGGTGTGAAACAAAAGGGGAGCTTGTAAGTCCATGTAGTTATGTATGTGTGTTAGAGAAACGCCTGGGCCGCTGGTCTAATCCATGTTGACATGGTGGAAACCTGCAGCGTAACCATAATGATATCTATGAAGCATTCTTCTTATAAAAAAAGAGAGATAGCTATTGAGAAAAAGAAAAAAGAGTTTTATGAAAAGAGCATTGCTGAGATACTCATTGTCTGCTTGCCTTGTCATTTTGATATGGGGATTCTTCCGTATCATCGGGCAAGGGGTACCCCGTTGGCGGTTCTCAATGATACGCACATACTTACGATGACAAGAACTTACCGATAACTAAAGTTGAGTAGCATGAGGAGCGGCCCTCGTACTCAAGGGACTTGGGATTTTCAGTTTATAGTCTGTCAAGCATATAACTCAGATTGGACCTCACTTTCACCTTAACCACATTAAAGATGCTTATGATAGGGGCAATGAGAGCTCAAAGCTAACAAGTACCATACTTTCAGCATTTTGAAGCCTTTCAAATTATTCAAAACCTTTTCTTCTACTTGTTGAGTCCCCACACATTCTTTGAGCACTTTCTTGAGAGCATAGTTGTCATTCTTTATGTTTGTTCCATTACTTGATTATTTGTGTTATGACTTTGATGCTTGTATTCTTGATATCTTTACTTCTAGTCAGCACTTGAACTTCAGAGGTGCCTTGGCATTCATAATCAAAGGCAAGCGAGATACCACTCTATCATACCTTTCTATGAGCATTGTAATGTTGGTTATGTTCGTGCTTCATGCTATTTATTATTCTTGAGTTGGAATCTCTTCATAGCTTGCAAAGACTATTAAGTAGACTTAGTTGCATACTCTTTATTATGAATTGTCTAAGTAGTTGATCACATTGCTGAGAATATTTACATCATATGAAGCAAATGTGTTCGTGAAAGTTCTTTTATCGCACTCAGTTTTCAACTGAATTGCTTGAGGACAAGCAATAAGCTAAGCTTAGGGGGAGTTGATACGTCCAAAATGTATCTACTTTCCCGAACACTTTTGCTATTGTTTCTCCTCTATACTTGTGTGATTTGGATGCAACTAATGCGAACTGACGTTGTTTTCAGCAGAATTGCCTTGGTGTCTACTTTTTGTGCAGAAAATCAACTATCAAGAAAAATCCCGGAAAATATGCCAAAAATCCTATTTCACCCGAAGACTCCAGGAGCCAGAATACGAGACGGAGAAGAGCCCTGGGGTGGCCACACCACCTGGTGGCGCGGGCCAGGCCAGGCCGCGCTATGGGGTGGTGTGGGACCCCCAGGCACCCCCTCGGCCTCTCTCTTCGCCTATAAGGAGCCTTCTGACCTAAAATCTTCGGGGAATTCGACGTTTTTCCAGAGAGAGTTCCGCTCCGCCGCCACCACCAGATTCCACAAAACAGCACCAGAAACTCTGTTCTAGCACCCTGCCGGGACGGGGAATTGGAGGAGATCATCGCCATCAACATCACCATCGCTTCTCCATCGACCATCCATGTTTCCCCCATCTATGAGTGAGTAATCCCCCGTTGTAGGCTATGGGGATGGTAGGGATTGGATGAGATCATTCATGTAATGGCATCAGATTGTCAGGGCATGGTGCCTAGTATCTTTTATTAGTGCTTTATGACTTTGTTGCAACTTGTTGTGCTTAATGCTTGTCACTAGGGCCCGAGTGCCATGATTTCAGATCTGAACATGTTATTGATTCATTATGATAGTATTGTTTCTGGTCTTATCTACAAGTTGTATACACACGTTGTTGTCCGGAACCTATGGCCCCGAAGTGACAGAAATCGGGATAACCGGAAGGGAAAGGCTTTGATGTGAGGATCACATGTGTTCACGGAGTGTTAATGCTTTGCTCCGGTGCTCTATTAAAAGGAGCACCTTAATTGCCAGTAGTTCCCTAGAGGCCCCGCTGCAGACGAGCTGGCAGGACAAAAGATGTTGTGCAAGTTCTCATTGCGAGCACGTATGACTATATATGGAACACATGCCTAGGATTGTCTAGTACTTGGGTGCTTTATCTTATTTATCTGCAATTGCCCTATGTTATGATTGCTATGTGAATTGTCTTGTCCATGCAACGCCCGTCCATCCATCCCTATGCCTACCGCACTCGAATCCCACTGTTTACTGCTTTTGTTACTACTGTCCTTGCTTTACTATTGCTGCTACTTTACTATTCCTACTACAAAATTGTTGCTACTGATAAACTGCTGTCAGCAGGATTGTTTCCAGGTGCAGCTGAATTGACAACTCAATTGTTAAGGTTGATAAATATTCTTTGGCTCCCCTTGTGTCGAATCAATAAATTGGGTTTAACTTCCCTCGAAAATATTGCGATACACCCCTATACTTGTGGGTCATCACACACCACCGGGATCCGTAAGCAAAAGAACATGATATCAACGGGGTACAAAGTACAAGTGCAATGTTGAAAGCGTTCCCCATGATACATGGTTCTGCTAATTTTAACTTATAAAGCGCAAGCATATACGCAACAAAGAAGGACCCAATGGTTCAAGTTTATTAAGGGCAAGAAAAGTAAAGTGTGCCATCAAGTTCATGAGAGCTTTAATCACTAGTTTTCTCATAACAAGTTTAATTTGGAAGGTAAACAAAAGCATGAATATACTTGGAATAGCATAAGCTAGTAGGTAGGTATGGTGGACTCTTTGTAATAACTTGGTTTAAGGAGTTGGATGCATGGGTGGAACTCATACTTGGTTGTGGAGGCTAGCAAAAGACCGGGAGCGACAAACTAAGAGAGCAATAATGGCCATAATCATGTAGAGCAACAAAACATCATTGATCAAAGCATAAAGTGATACTACAAGTTGAAAACTAAAGGATCATAAAGGCTATGGTGACTTGAGATAGTCATAACATGGTGTGAGCTTGTGCCAAGTCAACCCAAATAAAGCATCAAAGGAGAATACCACTATACTATGCTTAAATATGCTAAAACAACGCATGATTCATCCAAGGAACATTAAGCAATATCAATTGTTTATAACAAGTCATGCTACAGCAAAGAATACTAAGCATAAATCCAAAACAATATCAAGCATGTCATGACAAAGCATAGGCCACAGTCAAAAACAAGCTCTATTTACCACTTAAGCAACTTTCCTACTCTTTTCCAATCCAAACCAAACTATTTGCAAACCAATGTATGAAAGGGGGGTCCAACCAATTTATTAAGAAAAATAAGAAAACAAAAGCAAACAAAAAACCAAAACGAAAAATAAAAAGAAGACGCTCCAAGAACAACACAACTGTGCATGAAATAATAAAAATGAAGCGTTTGGAAGAAACCTGGGATTTTTATTGATGAAGAAGGGGATGTCTTGGGCATCCCCAAACTTTGACGCTTGTACTTCTTGGATATTTCTTGGGGTGACACGCCTGGCATCCAATATTGAGTTTTAGTCCATCCTTCATCTCATTACTCATTCCTTCCATACACCTAAAAATTTTCTTCATACAAAACTTCACACAATCTTTATTAGCAACATTAGTACACTCAAGATAATAAGTCTTAAGGTTCAGTTCCAACACCAATAAACTTCCATTACAACACTATCTACTGAAGTACTTCCCTCAAAAAGCTCAATTCCCCAAAGAGAACTCAAAAAGGAAACAACAAGAAGCAAATGCAAATAATGGCAGAAATCTGTCAAAACAGACCAGCAGATAAATACGAGTTTTTCGAAGACCTTGTGTTGCTCAAATCAAAAAGTGTTGAACTAACAAAAGTTAGATAACAACCTGGGGCAGAAGCACAAAAATTCGCGCCTCAAAAGGACATACAGAGATTTTACACGAATTTTTACGGTGAAGCACATAAATCTGTTTCGGAACAGCAACTTTCCCAATCATTATTTCTCTCTCATTAGAGGTTACTCTTGGAACAAAAAGCAAATAAAAAGGATAAGGAGAGGTTTCCAATACTCATCGAAAACTTTTGGGTTATCTCCCAATAAGTACTTTTCTTTAACGCCTTTAAGTTAGGCATAATAGTTTGAGAAGATGCTCACATAAGAAATATGAACTGAAGTAAAAGAGAGCATCAAGAAGCAAATTCAAAACACATTTAAGTCTAACCCACTTCCTATGCATAGGAATCTTGTAAAGAAACAAGTCATCAAAGCACAAAGCAACAAGCATATGAAAGCAAAACAAGTGCAACTTCAAGACTTTCAACATAAAGAGGGGAAACTTAATATTATTGAGATGCATAAAACCATATTTCCCTCTCTCATAATAACTTTCAGTAGCATCATGAATAAAATTAACAATATAACTATCACATAAAATATTCTTATCATGAGCTACATGCATAAAAGAATTAATACTCCCCACATAAGCATAGTCATTCTTATTAATTGTGGTGCGAGCAAATTCAACAAAATAGCTATCACTATTATTCTCATCACCATAATCATCAAATATAGGAGGCATATTGTAGTCATAATTTATTTCCTCCTCAATAGTAGGTGGACTGAAAATATCATATTCATCATTGTAATCATCTTATATTGGAGGTTTGGTATCATCATAAGCAATAGAATAGCTATCTTCCAAAGCAGGGGAACTAAAAAGATCATTTTCATAAAAACTAGCTTACCCAAGCTTAGACTTTTCCCTAGCATTAGCAATAATGGTGTCCAAATAATTCATACTAACAACATTTCTATTAGCATGTAAATAAAGTTCCATAGGTTTTTTAATTTTCTCTTCAAACACTTCATGTCCTAACTCAAGATAAATACTATAAAGCTCTCTAATTTTGTTGTTGTTTTCCATTAAGCCTAACTAGTGAAAACAAGAAACAAAAAGACAAAATTGCAGAATCTAAAGGAAATAACTTCGAGCATTCACACCGGAGGATGTGAGTACCTTTTACCTTAGCTCCCTGGCAACGACGCCCGAAAATAGGCGTTTGTCGTGGGAGGTTCTTCTTCATTAATCCCCCGGTGTGAATACCTTTTACCTTTCCTGATATGGGGTGGCCCGATCTTCTCAGCAAGTACTTGTCGATGGTGATGGTGGATGATAGATAACTAGTGCGTAGCTATGATCTCTCCCGCTCGATCCCTGATGCCAATGCAACAGCTCTTGAACCTTGTAGGATATTCACAACACCACACTCTTGCGCACGTAGCCATGACCACGAACGGTAGTATGCAATCTACTAATTCCCAATGGAATAACAGATCACACTCAATTATAGTTGGTAGATTCGAACACAGGGTAATTCCAGAGGTTCTGTAAAAGAAACAACTCCAAAATATTTTAACGTGGTCTAAACCCTAACTTGTGACGGCTACGGAGGTTTATATGAGGGTTGGGGCATCCTCCCCTCTAAACGGGCCTAAAAACAGCCATATCTTGGCCCAAACTGACTCGGTTCGACTCAAACAAATACATATCGACCCATATATGAGTTCGGCCTTATTGGCACGCAGTCCAAATGTCGTGGAACACCTCAAACATATAATTCTTGGTGCGCCATCTCTCTCTCTTGCTCATACGTGATTTCCTCATTGCCTCCTAGTGTGCATGCCTCCCGTTCCTCCCTCGCGCACTTGTTGATATTGGAAATCAGCGCTTGTCCTTCTTGCTGCAACTCTCCTCCTCCTCACACAACACTTGTGTTATCAATAAACCTGATCATACAAAGATGCATAGACTTAGGTAGTATAAAGTTCTCATTAAATAAAACATCAGGTTCAAGTAGGAATGAATTCACCTGATAGTCATTATTGATTTGACTCAATATTTCCTTCTAGTTCAGGGAGTCAGAATCATCATAATCCCTGTATATATCCTCATCATCCTCCCTTTCTTCATGAAAAGCCGTCCTCGGCTTTAGGTAAGCTGAAAGTGGGAGAAACAAAAAGAACAACGTGTACACAAAGTATATGTATATACAACATGTTGTATTATTGTTGTTCACATGAAAAGTATGTCTAGTATACATCAAGGAACTTAATTTGCAAGTATAAGTGAAGTACAAAGAATCATGATCATGGTAAAAAAACAACTAAATAGATAGTCATGTTCTTCAATATTAAATTCAGTTTTCTCAAAGAAGATCTATGATCAAATTTGTGAACAAGATCAAACCAATTCAATATGTCTGAAAACCAAATTGAATCATGCCATGCTTCAACTGTGCTACTCTGATTATTATGAACATGATCATGTTGTCCAGTATGTAAAATGCAACTCAATTTGCAAATATAAGTGAAGTATAAAGCATTAGCACAACTAGACAACGAATTTTGGGACAAACACAACGAATATGAAAACTTGGGTTCTATTCTAGCAAGATTACAACGATCCAACATAGGTAAAATTACTTGTGTTGGCTGCATTATATCAACTAGACCTAACATTAGTTTCATATTATCACAAATTTTAGCATATATCCCACAACACAAAATCGTCGACACACAACATGTATGGCTGAAAACAGCATGTTTCAGTTCAGCGATTCGATCACAAGTAATGCATATGTGATCCACAAGAAAATTTTCATGCATGCTATATTCACCAATCAGATTTAAAGTGAAACAAGGAGAATATGTGCTAGAATTCAGAATGAAATTTCAGAAATCTTATCCGTATCACAACTCATACTCATAGGTTCATTTAGCATGATGGAATACACAATATCAGCAGGTGGTATTCGAGCAAGTATTTCCTTATGTGTTATCAGTACCACATGATCAAAATTTGAATTTGGTAAACTATCACATGGTGCTGAAATAGTAGTGCAAGGCAAATCAGAAGGAGGCTTCAGTAAAGGAATAGACTCACAATATGTCGCACATGTTGGCTGAAGCTCCAAATCAGTACCAATGTCATTAACAATCTTCTCAGCTGTAGTAGGTACTACGACATCCTCCTCAAGTGACAATACCAGATCATGTGATGCAGGTTGTAAAATAGGTAGCTCCTTTCTTCAAAAGCAAACTGCACATCACAAGATACAACACTAGGAGTAGACATGATTACGTTAGTAGACAACTCACATGTCTCATTAGTGTCCACTCTCAAAATTTCTGGAATAGGCCATTTGTAGTTGTTCAAAAACATAGAACGTAGAAATTGCTTGAAACCTTCCCAAAGGATTTTTTTTACCCATGACACCATACACAATCCTTGAGTCCTTCCACCAACGAGCTACCTCTTCATCCACACGTCGGTGAGCAAGAATGTATTCTATATGGCCATTAAACTTGCTATCGAAAGTACGACATCTTGCAAAACCAAATCCCATATCAATTTCCCAAATCTGATATTCTGCCAGTGTGGCGGAACTTTCCAATCGCCACTTGATTGTAGTTGGATCATATACCATGCCAACCACAATAGGTAAATAGTCATGCTAAACATCATATGATTTCTGCATCACATCAACACTAGTAGAAGTCATGATTAGTACATTAGTGCAAAAACACAAAACTGTTTTGGTGGCACACTCATAACTCACTCAAAAACTGACAAGAAAGCAGATCTTACCGTTCCAAAGTGAATAGTGATGCTTACGGATTCGAAATCAAGGACTGATGCACTGATGTGATGAAGTGAATACCAAAGGTATAGAGAATGATCGCAGGGCACACAGGTTATTTATGGCGGAGCTGTAGGTATGGTATCCTAACTACACCGCAAACAAGTCCTAGTGCTGATCGTATGACAAAGACCCACGGAAACACACACGGTGGAGATAAATGGGCAATTGCAACTATGAAAATGAGCTCAATAAAGTGAGGTATGTCGGAGGAACGCTCTTGTTGCAATGCACAAGGAGAGACGCTAGCAATGTCTCAATGAAACGGGCACAAGATTGCTAAACTGAGCAGCCCGCAAAGCACTAAGCACGCTAGTCTCGTAGGATAGTTTTAGACACAAAGAAAGGCTTACTAAGGCTCACAAGGATAGGTAAGCTATGTGGACTCAGTAAAAAAAAGAAAAAAGAAAAAAATTGACCTAAGAATTGGTCTCTGCCACGGCAGAAAAACAGCCTAAAATCCTGTCGCGGCAGGATGGCGGCAGAATTTTTTTCTCGTACTAGCACAGACTGGTCTATGGTGCAGCGAGGATCCGATTTTTTTCAGGTTTTTTTCTTTTCTTTTCCTTTTTTTTGTTGTCTCACGTAGACTCAGGTGGGACTCGATCGGTTTGCTCCTTTTTTTTCTTTTTTCCCTTTTTACTTCAACGTGAAGCAAACTCACGTACAGTCTAGATCCGATTGGTTTGCTTTTTTTTCCTTCTTTCAAACGGATCTACAACCTCAGACTAAAAGAAAACAGATCTAATAGATCTAAGACTCAAGAACATGACGAACAGTCTAAATATAGTCTAGGGACTCCGACAACGGATAAAAAACAGACAAAAACTATGACTCAGATTTAGAAGAAAGGCTACACAAAAGGATTACGATCAGCAACTAGAACTCACGAACAGTGTTATCTAGGCTATGGCAATGAACTATGAACCCTAATATTTTTGTGTGGCTTTTTCTGTATAGGACAAAAACAACTAATCTATGGATGGATTTGTCGATGCTTACTGAGGCAACACTGGAAATCTGATACCAAGATGATATTGCTCACCGAGTAAACCCAGCGCTCTCATACCAAGATGATATGGGGTGGCCCGATCTTCTCAGCAGACACTTGTCGATGGTGATGATAGATAACTAGTGCGTAGCTATGATCTCCACCGCTCGATCCCTGATGCCAATGCAACAGCTCTCGAACCTTGTAGGATATTCACAACACCACACTCTTGCGCACGCAGCCATGACCACGAATGGTAGCATGCAATCTACTAATTCCCAATCGAACAACAGACCACTCAATTATAGTTGGTAGATTCGAACACAGGGTAATTCCAGAGGTTCTATGAAAGAAACAACTCCAAAATATTTTAACGTGGTCTAAACCCTAACTTGTGATGGCTACGGAGGTTTATATGAGGGCTGGGACGTCCTCCCCTCTAAACGGGCCTAAAAACAGCCATATCTGGGCCCAAACTGACTCGGTTCGACTCAAACTGATACATACCGACCCATATGGGTTCGGCCTTATTGGCACGCAGTCCAAACGTCGTGGAACACCTCAAACATGTAATTCTTGGTGCGCCATCTCTCTCTTGCTCATACGTGATTTTCTCATTGTCTCCTAGTGTGCATGCCTCCTGCTCCTCCCTCGTGCACTTGTTGATATTGGAAATCAGCGCTTGTCCTTCTTGCTGCAACTCTCCTCCTCCTCGTGCAACGCTTGTGTTATCAATAAACCTGATCATACAAAGATGCATAGACTTAGGTAGTATAAAGTTCTCATTAAATAAAACATCAGGTTCAAGTAGGAATGAATTCACCTGATAGTCATTATTGATTTGACTCAATATTTCCTTCCAGTTCAGGCAGTCAGAATCATCATAATCCCTGTATATATCCTCATCATTTCCTCCCTGGCAACGGCGCCAGAAAATAGCTTGATGTCTACGCACTTCTATTCTTGTAGAAAGTTGTTGGGCGTCCAAGTGCAGAGGTTTGTAGAACAGCAGCAAGTTTTCCCTTAAGTGGATCACCACGGATTTACCGAACTCAGGGAGGAAGTGGTCAAAGGTATCCCCTCTCAAGCAACACTGCAATCAAGATACAAGAAGTCACTTGTGTCCCCAACACACCCAATACACTTGTCAGGTGTATATGTGCATGATACGTTGCAAATGTATCTATAATTTTTGATGTTCCATGCTTGGTTTTATCCACTTTCTTGTGTTTTGTTCCAACTTCGGAGTACTTTTCATATGATTTCTTGGACTAACCTATTAACAAGAGCCACAGTGTCAGCTGCCTGTTTTCTGCTATTTTTTGGTTCCATGAAAGTCAGAAAATGAATATTCTCGGAATTGGACGGGACAAAAGCCAAAGTGCCTATTTTTCGGAAGACATCAAGTGCCAGAATACGAGACGGAGAAGGGCTAGAGGCCGGCCACACCACCTGGCCGTGCGGCCAGGCTGGGCCCGCGCCAGGGGGTGGTGTGGTGGCTCCCGGCACCCCCTCGGCCTCTCCTTCCGCCTATATATTGCCCTCGGGACGAAAACCCTAAGTACCCGATCAAAAATCCACGAAAGAGTCTGTAGCCGCCGTCATCTCCATCCCTAGATCGGGAGGGATTTGAAGCTCTTCCCGGCACCCTGTCGGAGAGGGGAATTCACCCTGGAGGCCTTCTTCATCACCATGCAAGCCTCCGGTGTGATGCGTGAGTAGTTCATCCTTGGACTACGGATCCATGTAGTAGCTAGATGGCCGGTTCTCCTCCTTTGTGCTTTCATGTCTAGATCTTGTGAGCTCCGTTCATGATCAAGATCATCTATTTGTAATTCTGCAGGTTGTGTTTGTGGGGACCCGAAGGATATTGAGATGCTATTTCAGATTGATTATTGATTCTATCATGTCTTTGTTATTTGTGATCTTGCATGCTTTCCATTGTTAGTAGCTATCTTGGCCAAGTAGATGCTAGCAACTCCAAGAGTTAGTATTTATGCTCGATAGTGGGTTCATGCCTCTGGTAATCTGGGGAAGTGACAGAAATCTCTAAGACTAGATGTGCTGTTGCTACTAGGGAGAAAACAACAATCCTTTGTTCATAGAACAATCATATTGTTTACTTTACACGCAGTTCGTAAAGCAATAATCTATTGCTTGCAACTTAATACTGGAGGGGGTTCGGATGATAACCTGAAGGTGGATCATTAGTCATAGATGCAGTTGGATGGCGGTCTATGTATAATGTTGTAATGCCCAATCAAGTCTCAAAGGAGTTAAGATGATTAGTATATGCATGTATTGCTTTCTCGGTGTTTGTCAATTGCCCCGCTGTAATTTGTTCACCCATCATATTATCTATCTAAGGAGAGCCACCTCTAGTGAACTATGGATCCCGGTCCTTTTTCTTTACATACAAACTACAAGCTGTTTACTTCTTTGTGTTTGTAACTACCTCGGTGAATTACGCTCTTAGTTACATGCCTGGATGAACGAAAGTGGTTAAAATAGTACGGTGGGGCCCAGGGCCACTCACGGTAGACCTTTCGGCCGTCCTAACCACTTTCAGACAAAGGGACAAGAACGAGCGGCGTAATCGGCAGGCGAAGGGATCAACTACATACACAAATGAGTATGTATGCAAGCCACATACAACAGTCCTCAGAGCCATTCCATCTAAAAGAAATAGAAATATTGCAACGCCATACGGCAAGATCCAAATGTCCTAGATAAATATAATAATTTAGGATAGCTCCTCATACATCACACATCAGAGTATCAGGCGGAAGCGGAAAACAAGATCCAAGTACGGATAAGAAGCAAATCGGCATAAGATGCCTCGTAAATAAACACATCCCGCTCACAGATCACACGGATCCCCGTTCCCGGAATCTCTACACCGAACGATCGTTGCCAACATCATCTGTCTCTTCCACCCAGTATCCATCTTGCGGGTACACCTGTTCATCTGAATCAAACAATTTATCGTGTGAGACCCTAGGGGTACTCAGCAAGTCTTTATGCCGCTAAAGGGGACACAACCTGGGGTGACGCAATTGCAGCAAAAGATAATACCTAACAATTCTACAGATACTCGCTAACCATCCGCCTAACCAATGATAGACGGATGTCCGTGAATTAAGAACAACAGTTATAACAGTATAATTAACAGATCCATCCTCCTCCTCGCTTACCAACGAGGAAGCGGACGAACAACCCCCATCATCCGTTGGCAGTTTTATTAACCATTCCATGAGTATTGCACTAATTACTAGTCAAGTACTTAGTCAATTTAGAAGCGGTACTTTAGTTATACTTGTCTATGATCGAGAAACTGTGCTCCAAGTCGTCCATAACCGCGGACACGGCTTTCAGAAAGATTTACCCTGCAGGGGTGCACGAATAGCAGCACACACTCGATCATCCTCGGAAAAACCAAATCAAAACCCAACGAGGCATTCACGACAAAGCGATCACAGGATTCAGAAATATTTCAGGGGGCCACCCCATTAAGCTACTCGCAACGAAGTTGGCCGGCTCCGAGACGGACCCAAGGTTTGTGTGGACGGCGGTAAACGACTGGGAACCTGAAAATGTGACTGGGCTTGTCGATACAGCGAAAACGTGTCACGATCCAAAACAGTACAGGTGCTCCTCGCACAATCTTAAATAAAGTGGTAACATGGCATAAGTACAGGATAGTAATAAAGCCCCAAACTAATTGTGGCCCCAAGAAATAAGAATGAATCAAGCTCTGGCTCAGGGGGGTCCATAAGGCCTCCCGGATGTGGATAGTGCGAATAGTCAAGGAACAGGAATCAAGTACTCGGGGTCCTACGGGACACAAGTGAGCATGAAAAACCAAATAGCAGATATTGCTCACCGGTGCCTCTTTCATTAGTTATCCCATTACTACTCAGGTTATGTTGTTTAGGTACCTCATTATCCATCAGACACTCACATACCCTACACATGCTTTTCTATGACTCGCATGGCTCGAACAACTCCTGTAGCAATGGCTCATGGGATGGAGGAACAAGCTTCGGTGGGGTTTAAAAGTAAAGGCTATGCAGTACTTGGGATTCAATTTAATGCAATCGCGACTCAATGATGCAAGAATAAGAGAGAGGAAATAGGTACTGTATGTATGCAAGCATGTGGTAGTGCTTGCTTGGCAGCCCAGTTGAAGCGAGAGATGGATCTGGGTAGTACTCCTGTGATTCCTGGTAATTCTCCTGCTTGGCGTCTATTCGAAGAAGAACCAAACAAACAAGGGCCAACATAAATAAAGTGCACAAGCATCGGAAATAAAATGCGACAAGCAAACAAGCATGCCATGATGAATGATGCACGATTAACATGGCATTAAAGTAGCATGGCAAAGGTGAGGTGTGAATACAAGAAGTAAAGCATTTTGGCATTTATTTAACCAAGTTTTATTGTCATAAACAGTTCAGATTTATAAGAATGACATGATGCATGCTCCAATTCAGAACAAGGACTGCTTAGATAGAACAGGCTCGTCGCGCTGATCGATTTAGACATATTATTTGTCAAATTTGGAGTTATAAAACAAAAGTTATTAATTAATTAAGGAAAAGAGCATTTTAATGTAATTTAAAACATCTCGAAAATTTAAAGTGTGCAAAACATATTTTGAATGGCATATTTGAATTCCTCATATTTTTCTGATTCCAAAACATATATTACTTGTATTATTTGGATTTGTATTTTAAAAATTATTTGAATCTGATTTGAATTTGAATTAAATCAATTTGAAAAAGGTTTAATTAAAAACAGACAGCCAGGAAAACTATTTGTACTCAGACAGATCTAGTCACAGCCACTGACGGGTGGGCCTTGCGCTGACTGGGGCCACGCGCGGGGAAAAACTTTTGCTACCGCGGCTCTGGCTAGCCCACACGGATGACAAGCGGGCCCAGCGACTGCGGGCCCACATGACTATGGGGATGCCCCCAGAGGCCGACAGGTGGGGCTAGGGCTGGAGCGTGGGTTACGGCTCGAGGAAGCTGGGGGTGTTTCTCGCAAGATTGCCAGGGCAGCTGACTAGCGGGCCCCGAGGTACCGCGGGCTAAGAACAAAAAACAAAAGGAGGGCTTTTGTAAACTACCACATGCCCGGTACTGTTCTTCGTGTTCTTCGGTCTGACGGAAATGCAGCGCGCAGCGCACAGCGGCGAGACGGGGACTCGATCCCGCGATGCGGAGCGCGCGCGCAGAGAGGCGGAACCAGCGCGGTAGGCTAGGGGAGCTGTTAGGAGGGGGTTTGGGGCCTAGCTAAGGTTTGCTGCGGCGCGGAACGCTTGCAGACTCCGACGAGCTCCGGCGCACGTAGGGCGTTCGGCGAAACGAGCGGCGGCGCTAGACGATGACGGCGAGGCGGAGCATGACAGGGAGATAGAAGGGCTCACCACGGGTGGGCTGGTGTGGTCGGATCGGGCGGGGAGGCTTCGGAGCGGCGAGGACGCAGGCACTCTGGCGATCTAGGGTTTTGGAGAGCGACGAGGATCTAGCGGTGCTGGGGGCTTCCTTCTTCGCGTTGGCGTGGACAGGGTGATGCAGTGGGCCGTCCTTGCTCTCCTCGGCCTCTTCCACGACGAGCACGCCGGCTAGAACGAAGAGGAGCAGAGATAGAGGGCGGCGACCGGCGGCAGGAGCTGGGCATCGGGGAGGAAGAAGGGGAAGAAGAGGGCCGGCTCGGGGCGGATCTGGCGATGCAGGAGAGCCGTGAGGAGGAGGGTAAAGCGAGAGGGAGGGAGAGGAGAGGCTGGTGGCCACAGACAGGTAAAGTAGCCTTGGCCTTTTCCTCCTTCTCCTCGAGCACGTGGGCGAGCTGGGGCTCGTCCTGGGGCAGGGTAGCGGCAGAGAGGAGGGGCTGTAGGTGGGGCCGAGGACGAGAGAAGGCAGGTGGAGCTGGCTCGGCCGGTAGAGAAAGAAAGAGAGGAGAGGGGGGGTAGCTCGGGCTAGGGTAGACATGGGCTAGGGTTAGTGTTTTGTGTAGGGTTTGAGAGAGGGGTAGGATTAGCTAGGTGTGGGCCAGGGAGAGGGTGGCCAGGTGTGAGGGAGGAGTTGAGAGGGAGATGGTAGAGGTTAGGTTTTTTAGATTGGATGTAGGTTTAGAGAGAAAAGAAGAAGAACTAAGGTTAGAGATTTAATTAGTTTTTAGTTTTAAAAACTTGTTTAAAAGCTCACGCAAGAGGACAAATGATGAGTGCTTTGAATTAACATGAGATGAGGTGGAAGAGAAAATCCAAGAAAAGAGAAAGAAGAGGATCATGGGAGAAGGCCTTATTTGCAACATGCATGGAGAAAAATAAAAATAAAAGATATAGATATGGATGAGAGTATGGGGATGGTGGAATGGAAGGGGAAGATCCACAAAGAAAAGACCCACTAAAACAAAAGAAAAACCCATGAGAGAAAAGGTGGTGAAGAAGGTTGCATGGCCCATGCAAATAATAATGCCATGATTTATTTTGTGAAAACAATAATAATATGATGGCATTATTCTTATGCATTTCCCATAAGTGGAATAAAAGCCAAGCAAAGGATAAGTAGGATTAGATCCACCCCACCACATGAGCTAGGATAACATCAAAAGAAAAATAATTGCAAGCTCATGGACTAGTAGGATGGTGGAATTATAAAGTGGTGAAAATAAAATATAATGGAGGTGAATAAAAGATATGCCCCCAACTCAATTTGGGCATTTAGACAATATATCAATAACCAAATACAATATCAAGAGGCAAATACAATTTATAATGCATATGAGAGAAGAACCAAAAGAAAAGGGGTTTTATATGATGCTCAAATGCAAGGTGGCATGATGACATGAGCATGATATAATTATGATGCAACAATTATATATATGAAGTAGCCAATATCTTACTGGACCAAGTAGCATTACAATGGTTAGACAATTGGGATGCTACAACTCTCCGCCACTAAACAGGAATCTCGCCCCGAGATTCTAGGAATAAGAAGACTCAAAGAGGGTAGGGTACTTGGCACGGAGCTCATCTTCACGTTCCCAGGTGGCTTCATCAACGGAATTGTGCGACCACTGCACCTTGCAGAACTTGATGGACTTGTTGCGAGCCCTTCTTTCTGCGACTTCAAGAATTTTTGTGGGGTGTTCTTGATAAGAAAGGTCTTCTTGTAGATTAATGAGTTCATGGTCCACGGTCCTGCCGGGATCCTTGAAGCACTTCTTGAGTTGAGAGATGTGGAAAACATCATGGACTTTGAGTTGTTCAGGGAGCTCAAGAGCATAAGCGACTTCTCCTCTTCTTCCACGAATTTGGAAAGGACCGATGTATCTAGGAGCCAGCTTTCCTTTGATACCAAAGCGATGCGTGCCTCTCATGGGAGTGACACGAAGATAAACGAGATCACCAGGGACATACTCCATGTCCGTGTGCTTTCTAATTGCTCTTCTGGCGACTTTGAGCAATCTTTAGATTTTCGAGAATGATGTGAACTTTCTCCTCCGCTTGAGTTACAATGTCGGGGCCAAACAATATTCTTTCACCTGCGCCCGACCAACCAATCGGAGTTCTGCATTTGCGACCATAGAGAGCCTCAAATGGTGCCATCTTTAGACTTTTCTGGAAACTGTTGTTGTAAGAGAATTCAGCATAAGGAAGACATTCTTCCCACTTCATGCCGAAAGAGATAACGCAAGCACGGAGCATATCTTCTAGAATCTGATTGATCCTTTCAACTTGTCCTTGCGACTGAGGGTGGTAAGTTGTGCTGAAGTTTAGTTTTGTTCCCAAAGCATTTTGGAAACTTCCCCAGAACTTGGAAGTGAAGATACTTCCACGGTCTGAACTGATCTCAAGAGGAACTCCATACAGAGAAACAATTCTGTTGATATAGAGTTCAGCCAACTGAATTGCATAAATTGTTTCCTTGACTGGAAAGAAGTGAGCTACTTTGGAAAGCCTGTCAATGACAACAAAGATTGCATTGTTGCCCTTCTGCGACCTTGGAAAACCAGTGATGAAGTCCATCTCTACTTTCTCCCATTTCCATTCCGGAGGCTTCAATGGCTGTAGAAGACCGGAAGGTTTCTGATGGACAGCTTTAACTCTGCGACAGACATCACACTCCAAGACATACTTGGCACAATATCGTTTCAAACCAGGCCACCAATACTGTGTTTTCAAGTCCATGTACATCTTAGTGCTTCCAGGGTGGATAGAAAGAACAGAATCATGCGCCTCCTTGAGAACTTGCTCTCTTAAACCCGGGTAGTTCGGAACAAACATCCGGTGTTCAAAGAAAAGAGTGCCTTGGTCGTCTACGTGGAAAGACTCATACTTCGGAAGTTGAATGTTGGAGATGATCTTTTTAGTGTAAGGATCCCCAAGCTGAATGGAACGAACCTTTTCTTCCAAGAGAGGTGTTGCTAGAAGGTTCATAAGATAACCTTGATCCACAATTTCAAGGTTTAGCTTGCGGAATTCCTCGCACAAGAGAGGCTGTTGTTCTTCCACCATGAGATTGTTGACATAAGCTTTTCGGCTGAGAGCATCAGCCATGACATTGGCTTTGCCCGGAGTGTAGTTGATGGTCAAATCGAAATCATTGATTGTTTCAATCCACCTCCTCTGACGAAGGTTGAGATCAGGCTGTGTGAAGATATACTTCAGACTCTTGTGATCAGAAAAGATCTCACAACGGTTGCCAAGCAAGTAATGCCTCCATACTTTCAAAGCAAAGACAACTGCTGCGAGTTCGAGGTCATGTGTAGGATAGTTGATCTCATGCGTCTTCAACTGATGAGATGCATAAGCAACAACTTGTTTTTCTTGCATAAGGACCGCACCCAATCCTTGCAATGAAGCATCACAGAAAATCTGGAAAGGCTTTGATGTATCTGGAGGAACTAAGACTGGAGTGGAAGTGAGCTTCTCTTTGAGTGTTTCAAAGCTTGCTTGACATGCAGGAGTCCAAAGGTATTTCTTGCCTTTCTTGAGGAGATCGGTAAGAGGCTTCGCAATCTTTGAGAAATTTTGAACGAAGCGACGGCAGTAACTAGCCAAGCCAAGGAAACTTCGGACTTCTTTGACATTTATGGGTGGAAGCCAGTCCATAATTGTCTTAATAGTTTTTGGGTTGACGGCAATGCCCTTGGCAGAGATGACGTGACCAAGGTAGGTGACTTGAGGCGGCCAGAATTCACACTTGGAGAACTTTGCATACAGGCGGTTCTCACGAAGCTTGTTAGGACACACCGAAGGTGTTCTTCATGTTCTTCTTTTGACTTAGAATAGACTAGAATGTCATCCAGATAGACCACAACGAACTTATCTAGATACTCCATGAAAACCAAGTTCACAAGCCTCGAGAAGGTTGCAGGTGCATTGGTGAGACCGAAAGACATGACTGTGTACTCATACAGGCCATAGCGGGTGGTGAAAGCTGTTTTTGGAACATCTTCCTTGCGAATATTGATTTGATGGTAACCACTTCTCAAATCAAGCTTAGAGAATACCACAGCTCCAGCTAGCTGATCGAAGAGATCATTAATCCGCGGAAGGGGATATTTATTCTTGATTGTTTTAGCATTGAGTGCCCGATAGTCAACACAAAGTCTATCAGTCTTGTCTCGCTTCTTCACAAAGATGGTTGGACTACCCCAAGAAGAAGTACGGTGTTGAATGAAACCCAACTTCTCTTGTTCATCCAACTGACGTTTAAGTTCAGCCAACTCAGCAGGACCCATTTTATAAGGCCGCTTGGAGATAGGAGCGGTGCCAGGTTCAAGTTCAATGACAAACTCAACCTCACGATCCGGAGGCATACCTGGCAACTCTTCAGGAAAGACGTCTGGAAACTCACAGACTATAGGAACACTCTGAATACCTTCCATAGCAGCATCATTCAGAGCCGCCAAAGAATAAAGCTGAATTGCAGGAGTCAGACTTGGAGAATAGACTATATGGCCTTTAGGAATTTTCAGAGAAACCGAACATTCAGCACAATCAATCACAGCTACATTTGCTGTCAACCAATCCATGCCCAAGATAACATCAATATCAGAATTTCCCAGCATAATTAAGGAAGCCGAAAACGAAGAGCCACCAATCTCAATTTGATTGCCATGGCTGATATGAGCAGCCCTCATGTTTGACCTAGGAGATTGTACCACAAGACGGTGTAATAAAGGAACCATAGCCAGATCTTGCTCATGAGCAAACTTGTGAGAAACAAAAGAATGCGAAGCACCAGAATCAAACAAAACTCGTGTAGGAACTGAGTTAACAGGAAGCATACCCATGACAACTCCAGGTGCATGCTCAGCTTGAGCGGCGTTGACACAGTTGGCACGAGCAACCGTAGACCCCGGCTTAGTGTTGAAGTTGAGAGCCCGAGGTGGAGGTGCACGAATCATAGGAGCACTTGCCGCAGGTCTTGGAGGTGGTGGTGGAAGAGCTTTGTTGTTCAATGGACAGTTCCAGTGCTGATGCCCAGTGTTTCCACAAGTATAGCAAGCACCAGGTGGACGTGGAGCAACGTAGCCAGGGACTCCGCCAGGCGCTCCAGGGTAGTTGTGGTTGTAGCCCCTGGGAGCCGCAGTGAAGGAGTTTGGTGGCCTTGGTGCGTAGCTTGACGGTCTTGGTGGAGCAGGGAGCGACGGTGGGGTGTTAGGAACCCAGACACGACGCTTAGAAGGAGCTGAAATAGCAGAAGAGCTTGCTGTATCACGGTTGTGTTTCTTTGACTCCTCAAACACTTGCCTACTTGCTTCTTCCTGCAGAGCTGTGTGTTGAAGTTCCAGAAAAGATACCGGCCTTGCATGAGTGATTGCATATTTGATGGAAGCATTGAGGCCTTACCGAAACCTCTTTTGCTTCTTCTTGTCATCGGAGATCTCATCGCCACCATAACGAGACAGATTCATGAAGTTTCTGATGTAGGTGTTGACATTGTCAGTGCCCTGCTTGAGGTTGAGAAACACTTCCTTCATCCTTTCCATGACAATTTCTGACAGATATTGCTCTTTGAAAGCAGCAGTGAACCGCTCCCAAGTAGGCTGAAAACCAGAAAGATCTGCCTTGAGGTAATTTTCCCACCAGAGAGCTGCATCTCCCTTCAGAAGGTGAGTAGCACACTTGACCCATTCTTGCTCGGGAACATCCGCAGTCATCAGCAACCTTGACACTTCACAAAGCCAATCATCCGCATCAAGTGGCTGATCAGACACCTCAAATTGGCGTGGGTTGAACTTGAGAAAACTCTTGATGTCTCCTCGCTTGGGAGGTGGAGGTAGCGGAACAAACTCATTCCTCCTCACGCTTTCCTCGAAGCGCTGCTGGTTCTGCTGCATAGTGCCCAAAGCATTTGCAATACTTGCCAAAGCAGCCCCGAGTTCAGGTGGTATGTCCTCCTCAGAACGGCGTGGTGGTGCCATCCTGTGATTGATATAAAACACAAGTCAGTACTATAATGGAGAATGATAATAATCCAAAATAGTACCAAAATGGAATTAATCAAGATTAAAGAATGCAATTCACCGAGATGATATTAAAATATCAACAAAGTTCAAGGCAACTAGAAGATATTAAGCATAACGCACACGACTGAACAAGGAGTGTGGTACACAACTAACAAAGAAAAAATTTCCGCAAATTTCGGCATTAAAATACCACTATATGCGCAAAACCACTTAACGAATCAAGATTAGTAACTCTACTAATTCAATATACAAAAGAAAATGACAAAAGTAGTGGTATGGTCGCGACTCCATCCCGCACTCAAATCATTACTCCGCACATGAATCAGTAAAACACATATCCCAACACCTTCTTCTTAAGATGAACCTAAAGATTGGTAACTACGGAAACGAACACCCCAAACAAGATAACGGCGGATAACAAAGAGTAAGATAGATCGCATCGGTGTACAACGAATCAGAATAGATCGCGTCGGTTTACAAAGGCCTGTTGGTATGGAATGTACCAACAGTTGATAACCAAAAGGCAGATAGTGATAGCATTTGGATGCAACCGATAGACAAGGAATTCACACACACACACACACACACACAAACACAAACACAACCTATGGTACTACGGAACCTAGAACACGTGAATCCTAGTTTGAATTTTAGAAGAGGATTGAAAATGTTACACTTCCTTACCAGAAAAGGGTGGGTGGGTGGGTAAGCAGAAAAATGGAAGCAGTCCTACTCTCACGTTTGTTTTTCCCTAGTATACATAACTACCAAAATATTTGCTAGACTGACAACGACCATTTTGGCTGAGACCTGAAGGGCGGGATGGCTCTGATACCCATTGTAACTACCTCGGTGAATTACGCTCTTAGTTACATGCCTGGATGAACGAAAGTGGTTAAAATAGTACGGTGGGGCCCAGGGCCACTCACGGTAGACCTTTCGGCCGTCCTAACCACTTTCAGACAACGGGACAAGAACGAGCGGCGTAATCGGCAGGCGGGGATCAACTACATACACAAATGAGTATGTATGCAAGCCACATACAACAGTCCTCAGAGCCATTCCATCTAAAAGAAATAGAAATATTGCAACGCCATACGGCAAGATCCAAATGTCCTAGATAAATATAATAATTTAGGATAGCTCCTCATACATCACACATCAGAGTATCAAGCAGAAGCGGAAAACAAGATCCGAGTACGGATAAGAAGCAAATCGGCATAAGATGCCTCGTAAATAAACACATCCCGCCCACAGATCACACGGATCCCCGTTCCCGGAATCTCTACACCAAACGATCGTTGCCAACATCATCTGTCTCTTCCACCCAGTATCCATCTTGCGGGTACACCTGTTCATCTGAATCAAACAATTTATCGTGTGAGACCCTAGGGGTACTCAGCAAGTCTTTATGCCGCTAAGGGGACACAACCTGGGGTGACGCAATTGCAGCAAAAGATAATACCTAATAGTTCTACAGATACTCGCTAACCATCCGCCTAACCAATGATAGACGGATGTCCGTGAATTAAGAACAACAGTTATAACAGTATAATTAACAGATCCATCCTCCTCCTCGCTTACCAACGAGGAAGCGGACGAACAACCCCCATCATCCGTTGGCAGTTTTATTAACCATTCCATGAGTATTGCACTAATTACTATTCAAGTACTTAGTCAATTTAGAAGCGGTACTTTAGTTGTACTTGTCTATGATCAAGAAACTATGCTCCAAGTCGTCCATAACCGCGGACACGGCTTTCAGAAAGATTTACCCTGCAGGGGTGCACGAATAGCAGCACACACTCGATCATCCTCAGAAAAACCAAATCAAAACCCAACGAGGCATTCACGACAAAGCGATCACAGGATTCAGAAATATTTCAGGGGGCCACCCCATTAAGCTACCTGCAACGAAGTTGGTCGGCTCCGAGACGGACCCAAGGTTTGTGTGGACGGCGGTAAACGACTGGGAACCCGAAAATGTGACTGGGCTTGTCGATACAGCGAAAATGTGTCACGATCCAAAACAGTACAGGTGCTCCTCGCACAATCTTAAATAAAGCGGTAACATGGCATAAGTACAGGATAGTAATAAAGCCCCAAACTTATTGTGGCCCCAAGAAATAAGAATGAATCAAGCTCTGGCTCAGGGGGTCCATAAGGCCTCCCGGATGTGGATAGTGCGAATAGTCAAGGAACAGGAATCAAGTACTCGGGGTCCTACGGGACACAAGTGAGCATGAAAAACCAAATAGCAGATACTGCTCACCGGTGCCTCTTTCATTAGTTATCCCATTACTACTCAGGTTATGTTGTTTAGGTACCTCATTATCCATCAGACACTCACATACCCTACACATGCTTTTCTATGACTCGCATGGCTCAAACAACTCCTGTAGCAATGGCTCATGGGATGGAGGAACAAGCTTCGGTGGGGTTTAAAAGTAAAGGCTATGCAGTACTTGGGATTCAATTTAATGCAATCACGACTCAATGATGCAAGAATAAGAGAGAGGCAATAGGTACTGTATGTATGCAAGCATGTGGTAGTGCTTGCCTGGCAGCTCAGTTGAAGCGAGAGATGGATCTGGGTAGTACTCCTGTGATTCCTGGTAATTCTCCTGCTTGGCGTCTATTCGAAGAAGAACCAAACAAACAAGGGCCAACATAAATAAAGTGCACAAGCATCGGAAATAAAATGCGACAAGCAAACAAGCATGCCATGATGAATGATGCACGATTAACATGGCATTAAAGTAGCATGGCAAAGGTGAGGTGTGAATACAAGAAGAAAAGCATTTTGGCATTTATTTAACCAAGTTTTATTGTCATAAACAGTTCAGATTTATAAGAATGACATGATGCATGCTCCAATTCAGAACAAGGACTGCTTAGATAGAACGGGCTCATCGCACTGATTGATTTAGACAAATTATTTGTCAAATTTGGAGTTATAAAACAAAAGTTATTAATTAATTAAGGAAAAGGGCATTTTAATGTAATTTAAAACATCTCGAAAATTTAAAGTGTTCAAAACATATTTTGAATGGCATATTTGAATTCCTCACATTTTTCTGATTCCAAAACATATATTACTTGTATTATTTGGATTTGTATTTTAAAAATTATTTGAATCTGATTTGAATTTGAATTAAATCAATTTGAAAAAGGTTTAATTAAAAACAGACAGCCAGGAAAACTATTTGTACTCAGACAGATCTAGCCACAGCCACTGACGGGTGGGCCTTGCGCTTACTGGGGCCATGCGTGGGGAAAAACTTTTGCTACCGCGGCTCTGGCTAGCCCACGTGGATGACAAGCGAGCCCAGCGGCTGCGGGCCCACGTGACAGTGGGGATGCCCCCAGAGGCCGACAGGTGGGGCTAGGGCTGGAGCGCGGGTTACGGCTGGAGGAAGCTGGGGGTGTTTCTCGCAAGATTGCCAGGACGGCTGACTAGCGGGCCCCGAGGTACCACATGCGGCAGAGGGGAGGGGCTGCATGTGGGGCCGAGGACGTGAGAAGGCAGGTGGGGCTGGCTCGGCCGGTAGAGAAAGAAAGAGAGGAGAGGGGGGTAGCTCGGGCTAGGGTAGACATGGGCTAGGGTTAGGGTTTTGTGTAGGGTTTGAGAGAGGGGTAGTATTAGCTAGGTGTGGGCCAGGGAGAGGGTGGCCAGGTGTGAGGGAGGAGTTGAGAGGGAGATGGTAGAGGTTAGGTTGTTTTAGATTGGATGCAGGTTTAGAGAGAAAAGAAGAAGAACTAAGGTTAGAGATTTAATTAGTTTTTAGTTTTAAAAACTTGTTTAAAAGCTCACCCAAGAGGACAAATGATGAGTGCTTTGAATTAACATGAGATGAGGTGGAAGAGAAAATCCAAGAAAAGAGAAAGAAGAGGATCATGGGAGAAGGCCTTATTTGCAACATGCATGGAGGAAAATAAAAATAAAAGAAATAGATATGGATGAGAGTATGGGGATGGTGGAATGGAAGGGGAAGATCCACAAAGAAAAGACCCACTAAAACAAAAGAAAAACCCATGAGAGAAAAGGTGGTGAAGAAGGTTGCATGGCCCATGCAAATAATAATGCCATGATTTATTTTGTGAAAACAATAATAATATGATGGCATTATTCTTATGCATTTCCCATAAGTGGAATAAAAGCCAAGCAAAGGATAAGTAGGATTAGATCCACCCCACCACATGAGCTAGGATAACATCAAAAGAAAAATAATTGCAAGCTCATGGACTAGTAGGATGGTGGAATTATAAAGTGGTGAAAATAAAAGATAATGGAGGTGAATAAAAGATATGCCCCCAACTCAACTTGGGCATTTAGACAATATATCAATAACCAAATACAATATCAAGAGGCAAATACAATTTATAATGCATATGAGAGAAGAACCAAAAGAAAAGGGGTTTTATATGATGCTCAAATGCAAGGTGGCATGATGACATGAGCATGATATAATTATGATGCAACAATTATATATATGAAGTAGCCAATATCTTACTGGACCAAGTAGCAGTGTCGATGTGTCGTGCGTTGATCCGCGGCATATCATCGGAGGAGGGCCACCCCTTAGCGCGGTGTACGGAGCGCGTACCACTCGCTCCCTTGACCGCGCCAAGGTGATGATGACGGTGCCTGGCGCTGGCACAAGCAAAGATCCGGCACCAGATCCGGAGGTAACACCCAAAGCACCGAGGAAAAGTAGAGGTCCTCCGCTAGAGAGGCCAGAGAATGTGTTGCAGCAGGCAACAGATAGCTTAGCAAGCCCAGTAGTAGCAGTGGTAGATCCGGCTCAGGCACATGCCGAGTTAGAGGAAACTAGGCAGAAAATAATGGAGGGTGCGAAAAAGATAGCCGCGGCTCAGCAGTCGTTGAACATGACACTACGCGAGTACGCAAAGGCAAATAAGGTAGATGCTGTAAAAGTGAAGGGGAGAAACCTCATTAGTGAAATGAACAAAGAAGGTGATACTAGAATTGAGGAATCAGAGAACATTCTGTCCGTGGGGTTGCCAAAGTATAGCACCCCGGCAAAAAACCTCAGAGCAGCAGATGCAGCTACATCCGAGTTGGAGGGTTTGACGGGTGAAGCCCGGCAGAGACAGGAGGAAAGGGTCAATGAGTTAGTTCGGATCGCTAATAGACAGAATGAGGAGGTACTCAGGGCTAACCCAGAAAGTGCTGGGGCTTCCAAGATTGTTTATTCGGCAGTGAGTAACCTGGAGAAATCCGCTGGAGCTGCATCATCTCCTCATGGTGGTCCTAGGAGAGAGGAGGTGGTAACCTCGGCCAGGAGGAACAAACAGATAGTCCCATATGACCCGGCAAGGGCAGGGAAAGGAAAAGAAGTGTAGGGAAATGAGGATCGATGAAGTGTCAGTCGAGGTGAAGCTGGCAGAGGTAACCGCGACCGAGGCAATGCCGGTCAGAGAAACGTTGTAAACGGCAATGCCGGACAGCATAACTCGGCGGGTGCAGGGCAACCGCAGCAGCGAAACATACCACGGCAAGAGCGAAGTGCCGGCCAAGGTATGCAATAGAAAGGCGCACCACAAGAGCAAGATAGATACAATGATGGAGATTCGGAAATGGTGAACGCAGGATACCCTAGGCCGGACTATCATGTGATAGGATCAAGGTTGGGAAGCAGGAACTTGACGCCTGATGACACCAGGTTAAAGCTGGATCGGCTTTATGGGTCGGAGCAAATTGAATGTCAAGGTCCTCCGGGTCCAGCGTGCTTTGGGCCCCGGATCATGAAAGAACCCCCAATACCTAATTTCCAGTTACCCAGAGGCACGAAGACGTATGACGGCAGCACCAAGCCGGAGGATTGGTTGATCAATTACGCAACAGCAGTGAAGATTACCATAGGCACTCTGAGATGGGCAGTGAGATATGTACCCCAGATGCTGGAGGGGCCATCGAGGGTATGGTTAAACAATTTACCACCCGGAAGTATCAACTGCTGGATTGATTTTGAGGAAATGTTTGTCGGTAACTTCTCGAGCATGTATCAGAAGCCGAATAGGCCACAGACCCTAGCAATGTGCAAGAAGAGACCGAATGAGACAGACCGGGAGTTCTTAACCCACTTGTGCACAGTGCAAAACTCATGTGAGGGCGTGATTGAGTCGCATGCCATAGCTTGCTTTGCGCAGGGGTGTAGGTATGCAAGCATCCTATGGCAAAGGTTACAAAGGGATATGCCGACTATACTGGCGGAGACGATCCGGATTGCTGATTCGTATGCTTTGGGTGATCCGACTCAACCCCGCCTTATGGAAAACGAGTCAAGTGAGGAGTACTACCAGCGAGATGGAGCCGGATTATCCCGACGAAATGATTACCGGGGTAAGAGAAGAGATGATAGACCGGATTACCGTTATAGTTCGCAACAAGTTGCTGCGGTAAATCAAGACTAACCCGGAGCAGGGAGTAATCAGCGTCAGAAAACTGGAGGGCAACATTGGACCTCGAGAAATGATGGCAAGAAAACTTGGACGCTTGAACAAAAGAAACAGTGGCAAAAGAAGGAAGACAGGCCGATGTATACGTATGAGCCAATGTTGGATCAGCCGTGTAAATTTCACATGCCAAATGATGAGGACATCCCTACAATTACACCTACCCCAATGACTACTGAAGATGCTACAACTGTTGCAAGAAAGGATCAGTCCAATGAGATTAGAATTGGACCTATTACAAGAGCTCGTGCTAAGCTACTAGAACAACAGGTGAATTTACTCCTAAACGAATCGGGTACTTTGATTGATGAGAACTTTATACTGCCTAAGTCTATGCATTTATGTATGATCAGGTTCGTTGGAGAAATAAGTATGGCGCGAGGAGGAGAAGGGCTACAAGAGAAGCCCAACATGATGATCGCCCAAGGATGCGCGAGAGAGGAGCAGGAGGAAGGCGCAAGAGAAGATCATCAAGACGGAGGCAAAAAGATCTGCCACGACCGGAGTGTCTGGCCAGATCCACCAGGACTGTCCGGCCTGTTCGAGAGGCAAACTGGCGTGGACATTCAGTATGTCAGTTCGGACACTACACAGACTCCACCCGGAAACTTCAAAGTTTCCGGCCAGATCGAACTGTCCGACACACTTCACCGGAGTGTCCGGCCTGACCGGACTGTCCGGCCGATTTCAACCGGAGTGTCCGCCCGCCGACCGAATCTGGTCCGAGTCGGTTTGTATCAGTTGGAGTCGTTTGCATTTAGTTTCGATTTCTGGCCGCCCTAGCCGCCCTTATAAGCTATGGGACGACCCCTAGTTAGGTTTTAGACCACGTTAAAATATTTTGGAGTTGTTTCTTTCATAGAACCTTTGGAATTACCCTGTGTTCAAATCTACCAACTATAATTGAGTGTGATCTGTTGTTCCATTGGGAATTAGTAGATTGCATACTACCGTTCGTGGTCATGGCTGCGTGCGCAAGAGCGTGGTGTTGTGAATATCCTACAAGGTTCGAGAGCTGTTGCATTGGCATCAGGGATCAAGCGGGAGAGTTCATAGCTACAGGCTAGTTATCTATCATCCACCATCATCACCGCCATCCGCTTACTGAGAAGATCGCCCCCCCCCCATATCATCTTGGTATCAGATTTCCAGTGTTGCCTCGGTAAGCATCCACAAATCCATCCATAGATTAGAGAGTGTTTTTTTCGTCCTATATAGAAAAAGCCTTAAAAAAGATTTGCCATAGACTAGATTGCTTCGTTTTCGAGTTTTAGTTGCTGATTGTATCTTCTCGTAGATCCGATCTGCAGGTTTTCCTCATAGGAGTCTAGTTTCTGTTTGTGTCTACGTTTAGGGTTTAATCTTGTTTTCCGTTGTTCCCACCGTTACTGTTTCCGCAAGTGTTTAATCATTTTTCCTAGTCCACATAGCGTACCTTTGTTTGCATACCATAGACACAGCCTATCTATAGCATTTGTGCCTAGGAACGTACCCACAAGACTAGTTGCTTTGCTGCGACAAGCTTCTCATTAGGGTTTGCAGTACATAAATTTTCGACAGGCAAAACCGGACTATCCGGCCGAATCACACCGGACTATCCGGCCCAACCAGAGTCTCCGGCACATATCAACCGGACTATCCAGCCCAGTTCTGTTATACGTTGCTGTACTCATTTGCATTGAGTAATATAGTTCAAAAAAAAAGAGAAAAGAAAAGAGAAAAGAAAAGAGAATCAGTATAAAAAAAGCGAAAAGAGCTACAAGCCTGACAAAAAGAGAGATATAGAAGTGTGCAATTTGGGAGGCCTTGTTGTGTATAGCACTGGTAGATTGAGCAATCTTGTGCCTGTTCTATTCCTTTTCATAAATTGCTTTGCCACGTTTATCTCCACTTTGTGTGTTTCTTGGGTATTTGTACGATCAGCACTAGGACTTGTTTGCGGTGTAGATAGGATACCATACCTATAGCTCCACCTTTACATAACCTGTGTGCCCTGTGATCGTTCTCAATACCTTTGATATTCACTTCATCACATCAAGTGCATCAGTCTTTGATTTCGTTGGTAGAGCATCTCTATTCACTTTGGAACGGTAAGATCTCCTTTCTTATTAGTTGTGAGTGAGTTGTGAGAGTTTCCACCATACAAATTCTGATTTTTGCACTAACCTACTAATCATGTCTACTAGTGATGATGATATTGTATTGCAGAAAAAGAAGGATGAGGAGCTCGTCAATTGGCGTGAATATGAGGCTTTGAAATCCCACTTGACACGTGTGTTTACTAACACGACAGATGCCATTGGCAAGAATCTCCAAGATATGAATATGAGATTGGATCAGCATGTTGGGACGGTTGATACTATCCAAACGCAAGTGGCTACGCTCAATGTCAATGTCACCACTTTGCAGCAGTCCATTGAGGGTTTCACAGCCGCCTTACATAGAAGGGAAGATCCTCAACATGATGATGCCTTTGATGATTTCGATGAGGGTAGCGATGTTGATGCTGCTCCACATGTTGGCAGGGGACGTGCTATTCCCCCTGTCCGTGCACCTGCTCATGGTCGTGGGTTTGCCCATCTTGGGCGTGGTCCACGTGTGCCCAACCAAGCTGCTGATGACGGTTTGGGCAAGCCAAAATTCTCAATTCCTAAGTTTGATGGTTCCATTGACCCTGAAGACTACCTCAGATGGGAGTTGAAGATTGAGAAACTCTGGCGCTTATTTGACTATCCAGAAGATAAGAAGGTCAAACTTGCAGCATCTGAATTTGATGGTTATGCTTTGCGTTGGTGGGATGCTCTTGTGCAACATAGGAGGGAGGACAATGAACTTCCTGTGATGGATTGGCGCGAGATGAAGCAAATCATGAAAACTCGTTTCGTACCAACTAACTATTTGCGATCAGTTTTTGATAAATTGACACAACTGAAGCAAGGTACCATGACAGTTGATGAGTACTACATGGAGATGGAGATGCTTATGCAGCGTGCTAGAATTCGTGAGTCCATTGAGATGACCATGCAGTGATTCCTAAACAATTTGAAGTTACCAATCAAGAGCATTGTTCGTCATCACAAGTATGAGACCATAAATGAGTTGTTGCATCATGCTAGAGAGGCCGAATCCCAGTTGGCAGAAGAGGCGAAGTCACGTGCTCGTTTTCCATCCTCCAACAGATTTTCGACCAGACCTACTCCTCCTACATCTGCGTCACCAGCTGCTGTTCCGTTTACATCATCGTCCAAACCAGCAAGTACACCCTCGTTTGGTTCTAATGCTCGGAAACCCGCTGCTCCTGCTACTAGCTCGGGTTCCAACATGTCTACTGCACGTACTCGTGATGTGGTGTGCCATACTTGTAGAGGAAGAGGTCACTATAAGAAAGACTGTCCAAACAGCAAGGTTATGTTTGTTAATGAACAAGGTGAAGTAGAAAGTGGAGATGAAGCTTCTGATGATGATATTGATGACGGCGAGGTTGGTGCTGATGCATATGCTGAGCATGCACCCACTATTGTCGTATCTTCACGTGTACTTAGTGTGCAACCGGTTGAGGAATCCCAGCGTTGCAATTTGTTCCAAACAAAAGCTCTAGTTGGACCAAACAAAGCTTGCAAGGTAATTATTGATGGAGGTAGCTGCAGAAATCTTGCAAGTAAGGAACTATGTGCCAAACTGAATTTGACATACTTACCTCATCCCAAGCCATAATACATACAATGGTTGAGCAACAATGGTGAGATGAAGGTAAATCATATGGTACGTGTGAATATCCAAATAGGGCCATACAAAGATTCTATTAATTTTGATGTGGTTCCTATGACTGTTTGTCACCTACTATTGGGTCGGCCTTGGCTCTATGATCGCCTTGTGCAACACAATGGCCGAGCCAATACATATCACTTGGAATTCAAAGGAAAGAAGATTACTATGCAGCCAATGACACCACAAGAAATTGTGAATGATTCTCGCCAGAAGATAGAGGTGAACTTCAAGGAAGATACTACCACTCGGCGAGATTGCGTGACAGCTGTTCCTGATGTAATTGAGCCTAAATTGAGTAATATAACGAAAAGTGAGAGAGTGCCTGGGTTATTGATACTAGCCACCAAGGAGGATATGAGAGAGTTTTGTGAGGATCCTACAGCCATGCCAATTGTGCTCATGTATAAGGGCGAGGTATTGGTTTCTAACGACATGGCCCCTATTTCTCTTGGTGTCTCTTCTGTTTTGCAGGACTTTGGGGATGTGTTTCCAGAAGACGTACCCGCAGGTTTGCCTCCATTGCGTGGTATAGAACATCAAGTGGACCAGATTCCTGGCGCCACACTTCCCAACCGTGCACCTTACAGGATTAATCCCGAAGAAACTAAAGAAATTCAGAAGCAAGTACAAGTGTTGCTGGATAAAGGGTACATCCGTGTCTCTCTTAGCCCTTGTGTTGTTCCTGTTATTTTAGTTCCTAAGAAAGATGGTACTTGGCGCATGTGTGTTGATTGTAGAGCGATTAATAACATCACTATTCGATATCGCCATCCTATTCCACGCTTAGAGGATATGCTAGATGAATTGAGTGGTGCTGCTATTTTCTCTAAAATTGACTTGCGTAGTGGGTATCATCAAATTAGGATGAAAGAAGGGGATGAATGGAAAACTGCTTTCAAAACTAAATTCGGTTTGTATGAGTGGTTAGTCATGCCGTTTGGTCTTACTAATGCACCTAGTACTTTCATGTGTTTGATGAATCATGTTTTGAGAGAGTTTATTGGTCGTTTTTGTGGTTGTTTACTTTGATGATATACTTATATACAGCCACACCAAATCTGAACATTGCACTCATATTAGACAAGTTTTGCAAGTGTTACGTGATAATAAATTGTATGCTAATCTTGAGAAGTGTACATTTGCAAAAGATAAGGTCATATTCCTAGGATTTGTTGTTTCTAAGCATGGAGTAGAGGTAGATCAATCTAAAAGTGAATCAATTCAGAATTGGCCTACTCCAATGAATGTTAGTCAACTGCGTAGTTTCCACGGTCTCGCTGGTTTCTATAGGCGCTTTGTGAAAGATTTTAGCACCATTGCTGCACCTTTAAATGATTTGACAAAGAAAGGTGTTCCTTTTGTTTGGGGCGTGGCCCAAGACATTGCTTTTGATACGTTAAAACGTTTGCTTACTTCTGCACCATTACTTGCATTACCTGATTTGTCGAAGCAATTTGAAGTTGAATGTGATGCTAGTGGTATAGGCATAGGTGGCGTTTTTATGCAAGAGGGTGGGCCTATAGCTTATTTTTCTGAGAAATTGACTGGTGCTCGTTTGAATTATTCTATCTATGATAAAGAATTGTATGCACTTGTTAGAGTACTTGAGGTTTGGCAACATTATTTGTGGCCAAAGGAATTCATCATACATTCTGATCATGAAGCATTGAAATACTTGAAAGCTCAATCAAACTTGCATAGAATATTAGCTAAATGGGTTGAGTTCATTGAGTCTTTTCCTTACATCATTACCTATAAGAAGGGAAAAGAGAACGTTGTTGCTGATGCTCTATCTAGGAAGAACATGCTATTAACCAATCTTGATGTTAAAATTCCTGGATTAGAAGCTATTTGTGCACTTTATGCAACTGACCATGATTTTGCTGAACCATATCGTTTGTGTGCTCTTAGAAACGCATGGGATAAGTATCATATACATGATGGATATTTGTTTCGAGCTAACAAACTATGTATTCCAGAATCGTCGTTGCGTTTGTTCTTAGTGCAGGAATCACATGATGGTGGTTTGATGGGTCACTTTGGGCGTGAGAAGATGTTGCTCATGCTTGCTGATCACTTTTATTGGCCCAAGATGAGGCGTGATGTGTAAAGATTTGTGAGCCGATGTATTACATGCCACAAGTCGAAATCTAAGCTGAAGCCTCACGGTTTGTATACACCTCTCTCTGCACCGACTACTCCTTGGGAAGACATTAGTATGGATTTTGTGCTAGGTCTACCTAAAACACAACGATGTCATGATTCTATATTTGTGGTAGTGGATAGGTTCTCTAAGATGGCTCATTTTATTGCCTGCCACAAAAGAGACGATGCGTCGCATGTTGCTAACCTGTTTTTCTGGGACATCATGAGATTACATGGAGTACCAAAGACGATTGTTTCTGACCGTGACGTGAAGTTCATGAGCTACTTTTGGAAGACCTTATGGGGGAAGCTAGGAACGAAGCTGCTGTTCAGTACTACATGTCATCCCCAAACAGATGGTCAAACGGAGGTGGTGAACCGAACATTGTCACATCTGCTAAGGACCATGATTAGAAAGAATCTACGGGAGTGGGAAGAGTGTTTGCCACATGTTGATTTTGCTTACAACAGGGCTGTGCATTCAACTACTCAGCTTTGTTCTTTTGGAGGTGGTGTATGGTTTCAAGCCATTGACGCCACTTGATATGTTGCCTCTGCCATTACATGAGAGAATTGATATGGAGGCATCGAAACGTGCTGATTATGTAAAGAAAATACATGAGAAGACTCGAGAGGCTATTGAGAAGAAAGGCAAGAACATTGCTGCTGCAAGGAATCAAGCAAGGAAAGAAGTGTTGTTCGAGCCTGGAGATATGGTTTGGGTGCATCTACGCAAGGATAGGTTTCCACTACTTCGAAAGTCCAAATTGAAGCCACGTGGTGCTGGTCCTTACAAGGTGTTAGCCAAGATTAATGATAATGCCTACTCGGTTGATATACCTATTGAGGAGTTTGGTGGAGTTAGCAATAGCTTCAACATTGCTGATTTGTCACCATATGTTGGAGAAGACCTTGGAGCGTCGAGGTCGACGCCTTTTCAAGGGGGAGGGAGATGATGAGGACATCCCTACAATTACACCTACCCCAATGACTACTGAAGATGCTACAACTGTTGCAAGAAAGGATCAGTCCAATGAGATTAGAATTGGACCTATTACAAGAGCTCGTGCTAAGCTACTAGAACAACAGGTGAATTTACTCCTAAACGAATCTGGTACTTTGATTGATGAGAACTTTATACTGCCTAAGTCTATGCATTTATGTATGATCAGGTTCGTTGGAGAAATAAGTATGGCGCGAGGAGGAGAAGGGCTACAAGAGAAGCCCAACATGATAATCGCCCAAGGATGCGTGAGGGAGGAGCGGGAGGAAGGCGCAAGAGAAGATCATCAAGACGGAGGCAAAAAGATCTGCCACGACCGGAGTGTCCGGCCAGATCCACCCGGACTGTCCGGCCAGATCCACCCGGACTGTCCGGCCTGGTCGAGAGGCAAACTGGCGTGGACATTCAGTATGTCAGTTCGGACACTACACGGACTCCACCCGGAAACTTCAAAGTTTCCGGCAAGACCGGACTGTCCGGCACACTTCACCCAAAGTGTCCGGCCTGACCGGACTGTCCGGCCGATTTCGACCAGAGTGTCCGCCCGCCGACCGAATCTGGTCCGAGTCGGTTTTTATCAGTTGGAGTTGTCTGCGTTTAGTTTCGGTTTCTGGCCGCCCCAGCCGCCCTTATAAGGTATGGGATGACCCCTAGTTAGGTTTTAGACCACGTTAAAATATTTTGGAGTTGTTTCTTTCATAGAACCTCTGGAATTACCCTGTGTTCAAATCTACCAACTATAATTGAGTGTGATCTGTTGTTCCATTGGGAATTAGTAGATTGCATACTACCGTTCATGGTCACAGCTGCGTGTGCAAGAGCGTGGTGTTGTGAATATCCTACAAGGTTCGAGAGTTGTTGCATTGGCATCAGGGATCGAGCGGGAGAGTTCATAGCTACATGCTAGTTATCTATCATCCACCATCATCACCGCCATCCGCTTACTGAGAAGATCGGGCCACCCCATATCACCAAATCTGAGTAACCCAGCGGGTCATACAACACGGCAATGTGAGTGGATGGGGAAGATAGAACAAAGTGGTTCGAGGAATGCTCAGGCACCTCAGAACGATCAGCCTCAGTAGGAGTTACCCCGGCAGCAATTGCTCTCCGGAGCGAACACGTAACAGTTAATGTTGCCACCACCTCCGCCGAGGTATGAAAACCATGAGAGAAGGGATGCCGTGCATCAGGTGGAAAACCAGGATCAGCCAGATCAAAGATATCCCGGCAATGAGGGGAGAAACGAATACAGAGAGCATCACCAAAGTTACTGCATGTTTACCATGGAGGAAATGGATAGAAAGAGCTTGCAACACTGACATATGGAGGTGAATGCAGTTATGCCAGCAGTGATGAGGTATATGCCTTGGTCAGATCAGGAAATTACCTGGAGTATCAAAGATCATCCCAAGCTTATGCCAAGCCCTGGTTCGTATGCGCTAGTGTTGGACCCAACGTTCATCGGACCAAATATCAATGTAAGATTCTCTAAGGTGTTGATTGACAATGGCAGCAGCATCAATATCATGTATGTGGACACAATGCGCTAGTTGGGTATCTCGGAGAACATGCGCCAGGCTACAAGGACAACTTTCCATGGCATTGTGCCAGGCATTTCCTGTGAACCCATTGGCAAAGTCCGGGTTGACGTATAGTTCGGTACGAGAGATAACTTCCGAACTGAGAATTTGGAGTTCGAGGTTGTCAATTTGGAGAGTGCATTTCACGTGTTACTCGGCAGGCCAGCCCTGAACAAATTCATGGCAAGTACTCACATCAGTTACTTGAAGATGAAACTGCCTGGGCCAAATGGAGTAATTACCATAGCTAGGGATTTCCGACATTCCATTGAGTGTGCGTCAGCCAGATCTAACTTGGCCGAGTCACTCTTTATTGCGCAATAGAAAAGAAAGATCCAGGAAGTGGCGGCGAATCCGCGCAGCAGTATATGCCGGCGCTGAGTAACCCGCATGGAAGTGTCTCATTTCAAGCAACAAAGGATACCAAGAAAGTTCCTGTTGATGATCTATTCCCAGAGTGCACCGTAACGATTGGTGCCGGGTTATGACAAATAGGAAAGCGAGCTCGTCAACTTCCTCCGTGAGAATAGGGATATCTTTGCTTGGTCCACACATGACTTGCAAGGTGTTCCGAGGGAGTTGGCCGAACACTCTTTGAATGTGAGACCCGGAGCAAAGCCGGTGAAGCAACCTCTCCGCCGCTTCGCCGAAGATAGGAGAAAAGTCATTGGAGATGAGATAGTTCGGCTCCTCTCAGCCAGGTTCATCATGGAAGTGCTTTACCCGGATTGGCTATCTAATCCGGTGCTGGTGGAAAAGAAGAAAGATGATCCGAATGTGGCAGTGGTTTGGCGTATGTGCATCGATTACACGAACCTGAATAAGTGATGAGGACATCCCTGTAGTTACACCTACCCCAATTGCTATTGATGATGTTCCAACTAATGCAAAGAAAGATCAATCCAATGAGATAAGGATTGGACCAATTACAAGAGCTCGTGCTAAGCTATTAGAACAACAGGTGAACTTGTTTCTTAATGAACCTGGAGTTTTAATTAATGAGAATTTTATACTACCTAAGTCTTTGAATTATTGCATGATTAGGTACTTAGGAGAAGAAGGCGTAGCACGGAGCGAGGAGGTAATGGAACAAGGCGTGTTGATCAATGAAGAACGCGCGAGGGATGAGAGGGAGGAAGCGCAAGGAGCTATCCAAGACGAAGATCAACAAGAGCTGGAAGTTCTCTGCCGCGGTAGAGAAAAGCCCCAGTTCTCTGCCACGGCAGGCTGCCGCGGCACAGAAACAGAGTCTTTTTCTGCCACGGTAGGCTGCCGCGGCAGAGAAACAGACCCAATCTCTGCCATGGCAGAACCTTGAGCCGAACCCAATTTTGGGTCGGTTTGTATCTTAGTTAGGTGGGGCCAAGTCGTCCCAAGCTGAGGACGCCCCAGCCCTCATATAAACCTCCGTAGCCGTCACAAGTTAGGGTTTAGACCATGTTAAAATATTTTGGAGTTGTTTCTTTCATAGAACCTCTAGAATTACCCTGTGTTCGAATCTGCCAACTATAATTGAGTGTGATCTGTTGTTCCATTGGGAATTAGTAGATTGCATACTACCGTTCGTGGTCACGGCTGCGTGCGCAAGAGTGTGGTGTTGTGAATATCCTACAAGGTTCGAGATCTGTTGTGCGGCATCAAGGATCGAGCGGGAGAGATCATCTATCCTGCGAAGTAGTGGAAATCTATCCTTGTGAAGATGCACCCAAACCATATCTCTAGGCTCGAACAACACTTCTTTTCTTGCTTGATTCCTTGCATCAGCAATGTTCTTGCCTTTCTTCTCAATAGCCTCTCGAGTCTTCTCATGTATTTTCTTCACATAATCAGCATGTTTTAATGCCTCCATATCAACTCTCTCATGTAATGGCAGAGGCAAATATCAAGTGGCGTCAATGGCTTGAAACCATAAACCACCTCAAAAGGACAAAGTTGAGTAGTTGAATGCACAGCCCTGTTGTAAGCGAACTCAACATGTGGCAAACACTCTTCCCACTCCCGCAGATTCTTTTTAATCATGGTCCTTAGCAGTTGTGACAATGTTCTATTCACCACCTCTGTTTGACCATCTGTTTGGGGATGACATGTAGTACAGAACAGCAGCATCGTTCCTAGCTTCCCCCACAAGGTCTTCCAAAAGTAGCTCATGAACTTCACATCACGGTCAGAAACAATCGTCTTAGGTACTCCATGTAATCTCACGATGTCCCTGAAAAATAGGTTAGCAACATGCGACGCATTGTCGCTTTTGTGGCAGGCAATAAAATGAGCCATTTTAGAGAACCTATCCACTACCACAAATATTGAATCATGAACTCCCTGAGTTTTAGGTAGACCTAGCACAAAATCCATACTAATGTCTTCCCATGGAGTAGTCGGTGCAGAGAGAGGTGTATACAAACCGTGAGGCTTCAGCTTTAGTTTCGACTTGTGGCAAGTAATGCATCAACTCACAAATCTGTGCACATCATGCCTCATCTTGGGCCAATAAAAGTGATCAGCAAGCATGAGCAACGTCTTCTCACGCCCAAAGTGACCCATCAAACCACCAGCATGTGATTCCTGCACTAAGAACAAACACAACGATGATTCTGGAATACATAGTTTGTTAGCTCGAAACAAATATCCATCATGTATATGATACTTATCCCATGCGTTTCGAAGACCACACAAACGATATGGTTCAGCAAAATCATGGTCAGTTGCATAAAGTGAACAAATAGCTTCTAATCCAGAAATTTTAACATCAAGATTGGTTAAGAGCATATTCTTCCTAGATAGAGCATAAGCAACAACATTCTCATTTCCCTTTTTATAGTTAATGATGTAAGGAAAAGACTCAATGAACTCAACCCATTTAGCTAATCTTCGATGCAAGTTTGATTGAGCTTTCAAGTATTTCAAAGCTTCATGACAGAATGTATGATGAATTCCTTTGGCCACAAATAATGTTGCCAAACTTCAAGTACTCTCACAAGTGCATACAATTCTTTATCATAGATTGAATAATTCAAACGAGCACCTGTCAATTTCTCAGAAAAATAAGCTATAGGCCGACCCTCTTGCATCAAAACGCCACCTATGCCTATACCACTAGCATCACATGGAACTTCAAATTGCTTCGAAAAATCAGGTAATGCAAGCAATGGTGCAGAAGTAAGCAAACGTTTCAATGTATCAAATGCAATGTCTTGGGCCGTGCCCCATACAAAAGGCACACCTTTCTTTGTCAAATCATTTAATGGTGCAGCAATGGTTCTAAAGTCTTTCACAAAGCGCCTATATAAACCAGCAAGACCGAGAAAACTATGCACTTGACTTACATTCATTGGAGTAGGCCAATTCTGAATTGATTCAATTTTAGATTGATCTACCTCTACTCCATGCTTAGAGACAACAAATCCTAGGAATATGACCTTATCTTTTGCAAATGTACACTTCTCAAGATTAGCATACAGTTTATTATCACGTAACACTTGCAAAACTTGTCTAATATGAGTGCATGGTTCAGATTCGGTGTCGCTGTATATGAGTATATCATCAAAGTAAACAACCACAAAACGACCAATAAACTCTCTCAAAACATGATTCATCAAACGCATGAAAGTACTAGGTGCATTAGTAAGACCAAAAGGCATGACTAACCACTCATACAAGCCGAATTTAGTTTTGAAAGCAGTTTTCCATTCATCCCCTTCTTTCATCCTAATTTGATGATAACCACTACGCAAGTCAATTTTAGAGAAAACAGCAGCACCACTCAATTCATCTAGCATATACTCTAAGCGTGGAATAGGATGACGATATCGAATAGTGATGTTATTAATCACTCTACAGTCAACACACATGCGCCATGTACCATCTTTCTTAGGAACTAAAATAACAGGAACAACACAAGGGCTAAGAGAAACACGAATGTACCCTTTATCCAGCAACGCTTGTACTTGCTTCTGAATTTCCTTAGTTTCTTCGAGATAAGTTCGGTAGGGTGCACGGTTGGGAAGTGTGGCGCCAGGAATCAAGTCCACTTGATGTTCTATACCACGCAATGGAGGTAAGCCTGTGGGTACATCTTCTGGAAACACATCCCCTAAGTCCTCCAAAATAGAAGAGACACCAAGAGAAATAGGGGTCATGTCGTTAGAAACCAATACCTCGCCCTTATACATGAGCACAAGTGGCATGGATGTAGGATCCTCACGAAATTCTCTCATATCTTCCTTAGTGGCTAATATCAATAAACCAGGCACTCTCTCACTTTTCGTTATATCACTCAATTTAGGCTCAATTACATCAGGAACAGCTGTCACGCAATCTCGCCGAGTGGTAGTATCTTCCTTCAAGTTCACCTCTATCTTCTGGCGAGAATCATGCACAATTTCTTGTGGTGTCATTGGCTGCATAGTAATCTTCTTTCCTTTGAATTCCAAGTGATATGTATTGGCTCGGCCATTGTGTTGCACATGGCGATCATAGAGCCAAGGCCGACCCAATAGTAGGTGACAAACAGTCATAGGAACCACATCAAAATCAATAGAATCTTTGTATGGCCCTATTTGAAAATTCGCATGTACCATATGATTTACCTTCATCTCACCATTGTTGCTCAACCATTGTATGTAGTATGAATTGGGATGAGGTAAGTATGTCAAATTCAGTTTGGCACATAGTTCTGTTATGGGTTTCCTTGTGGAATTACCCTTGGAGTGGCCCGATCTTCACAAATTTGAGGCGGAAGTGAGGGAAAACACGATGAACACGATGAACACAACTCTAATGCAAGGTAAAGATACAAACACACGCCAAATCACACCCAATTCGATTTGCTCCTGTTGGTTCGAACAACCAATCCAATAGAATCCTCGGCGAGAGACCTTGTGGTAGAATCACCAAAGGAGAGATCGGCAAGCAGACGGTAGAATCCGAATCAAGGAGAGAGTAGCAACCAAGTAGAATCCCAAAGGGGAGAGACCAAGCACTACTAGAATCCTTGATAGGGAGAGACCAAACTGATGCAGCCCGTCCTTCGGACGCTACTACATCCACAATGCCAAGTCCCCAAGATCGTCCCCAAGTCAACCAAGAAGATGGACCAGGAGCAGCCAGCTCCAGAACAAGAGTCTCTGCCGTCATCGCCCCAGAGAGTCCGCCCGAATCCAGCCGGAGTGTCCGGCGCAATCGGACTGTCTGGCGTGACTCAGCCAGAGTGTCCGGCCTACCCCAGCCCCGTCTTGGCGCGGACATTCTGTGTGCTACATCGGACTCTACCCGAACACTACCCGGAGGGTCCGGCCACCCCGGACTGTCCGACCCACTCGACCCGGAGTGTCCGGCCTACGCGATTGGCCTGTGTGCCAACATCTGGGCCCTTGGCCCATGTACCCCTCTATTCCGCACCAAACCCTAGTTTTATGCCCAAACTACCCCTGAACTTGTGGCTGGCCTATAAATAAAGCCCCCACCCCTCATTGTATCCCTTAGGCATAGATGATAGACTAAAGACAACCCCCTTTGTGGAATATCTAGTTTTGCCTCATCCCCTTCTACCAAAGGGGATCGACTATCGTCACCACCTCGTTGGAGTTTGCATCTCGCCTCCCTCGTTGTACAAGGCCTTGGCATCGGTGTCCCTTTGCCAAGACGTCAAGACCCTCTCCAAGGTGTTCTTCCCTCTCCGCTTGGAATTGATGGGAGCACGTTGACCGATCTTTCCTTGCGAGGATTCTATCAGACCGGTGGCCACCGGTGAGAGCAATCGACCTTGTATCGTGTGTGTTTTGCGTGTGTTCATCGTGTTCTTCGCGAGGTGTGCGTCCGCTTCCGCTACCTTCTCCCTTTTCCCTAGCTTTCCCATCGATTTGACCACGAGATCTGTGAAGATCGGGCCACCTAGAGGTTTACCCTCATCATCTGGTATCAACAGCTTTTGGTTGCCACGGATTTCTCATCGATTTGGTCTTTTCCCCATAAATTCGAAAATTCCACCAAAAATAGCCCCAATTCGTGTTTTGGACCGATCTGTGATTTGAGTGCATTTTGGTAGGTTTTGATCCATGGATTACTTGCTAAACTTGTTGATCTACCTTCCCCTGTGTTTCCATAGCCTAATTCCTTGATTTCCCCCATCAATTTGAGGTTTTGGTCCCAGTTTTTCTGCCAAAACTCGTCATGTTCATGTTCAGGAAGTTCTCGTTTGACCGGACCGGACTGTCCGGCCAAAACGGACCGGAATATCTGCCCCATCGGAGTATCTGGCCTAAACTGACCGGAATATCCGGCCCGGCCGGACTGTCCGGCCTGCGCGCACCGGACTGTCCGCCCCCCTGCTGACAGAAAAATCTGCTTCACGGTTTTCAGCATAACTTTTGCATACGAACTCGGATTTTGGTGTTCTTTAGCTCGTTTTGAAGAGGACAAGGAGCTCTACAACATCATATCCATGGTTCATGCTATCTACTCCATCCAAATTCCGTGAGCAAGGCGGAATCCACCAACAAAGGGTGAAGATTGGCGACAAAAGGTATAAACATTCCGCGACTTCTCCCCACTTGCATCCCTTTGTGAGCCACACTATCTTTGCGTTCAACAAAAACCTATTTGAGACTAGTTCCTCCTATGATTGCTTGGGCTATGCACATTTGATACTTGTAGAATACCGAGAAAAAGTTGTGAGCGCGCTATCTCATATAGTTATCTTGTATAGTTGTTGGCACAAAGAAGAGGCAAGTGAAAAAGAAAAGAAAAAATATATAGCAAAAAAAAGAAAAAAAAGAAAAAGAAAGAAAGAAACAAGTGCCTCATAGAATAGGAAGCGCAAGCTCGATGAACATCAAATAGGTGGTACTTATTGTGCATATCTTGTAGCCCACCAATTTATTGCAATCGACCTAGCGTCTCTCCTTGCACTTGTGCGACACGAGCTTATAGTCTTCGCTAGGTAATCATTTGGTTCTTAGCTCACTTTCTCCGTCGCACAAGTCCCATTTATCCCACCGTGTGTGTTTCCTTGTACATATTTCCTCTTGTGGATTGACTTGTTTTGCTTTGTGATCATCGTGGTTCTTTACTTGCCACTACAACATCTTGAGTTCGGATTGGTTCTTGACATGCCACCTTCCATACCCATCCACCATAAGCTTTGTGTGTGTGTTTTTTTAGTGGTTAGTTGGTTTTGGTGTTCCGCGTGAACTTCACTTTGCTTGGTTTTGATTGCTCTCAAGTGTTCCCACTTGCACGATACTATCTTCCAAGGTAAAGTAAGGTTTGACGTTGCATCCCTAACCCCTACCACTTCCATATACACCACTTGGTCTTGTGAATCATGTCTAGGGACTCCGGAACCGAGGATGATTTATATGAAGAATCCATGATGAGCCACCACGACTACAACTCCACAAGTATAGAGGACATGATGGATCACTACACCGACAATGGCTCCGCATGCTTTGAGGACCCGGAGCATTGCACATATGACGGCTCCACATGCATGGAAGACATGGAGCACGTCATCGACAATGGCTCCTCATGCATGGAGCATTACACCGACAACGGCTCCTCATGCATGGAGCACTACACCGACAATGGCTCCACATGCTTGGGTGATATGGAGTACTACATCAACAACGACTCCCCAATCATGGATGACTTCGAGTGCTACAACGACGACGCCTCACCAAGCATGGAGGACATGGTGAGCTTCACCCACTTCGAGGGATCTTCCATGAGCCATGAAGAATACCTCCACCGCTTGGAGATGGAGGACTACTACGCCAAGCTAGCGGAGACGCATCATCAAGAAACCATGACCTTCAAGGCCAAGCGTGCCATACCAAAGGGCACCACCTACTTCGATGATCCACCTTCAAGGCGTCAAGCGCTACCACCTACATGGCGTCATGGGTCACCATCTCCAAGGCAGCGAGCGCCATCACCTCCAAGCCGTCAAGCACCACCGTCTCCAAGGCCCCAAGAACCACCATCTCCAAGACGCCAAGCAAGGCCACCTCGAAGGCGTCATGTGCAACAACCTCCTACGCATCAAGTGCCACCAACTACAAAAAGAGCGGCGCCCCAACATCACCTTCAAAAAGAGGCGCCAAGAAGCAAGAATCTTCATCAACATACATCCTCTCATGATCATCACCAACATCAAGAGGATACAAGACGTCGTTCAAGGCATCTTTGCCATGAAGACGAAGAATACATGTTGAGCACCATCCATAATGCTCAACCAAGCTCAAGAATGCACCACCATCACAAGAAGAGTGCCAAGGACAAGGAGCATCGTCGCGAGCGTCATGTGGATGATCAAGTGCGCCATCTACATCAACCTTTGGCAAGGCATGCCAATGACCTCCGTCGACACCATCATAAGGCACCTTCAACTACTCGTGCCACCACCAAAATGGCACCAAGAGTAAGCTCTCCTCCACGCCATCAAGCTTCAATGCCAAGACTTGACGTCCTAGATGACGCATGCAACCTCATGGATGAGGAGGACGAAGACCTCTACTTCGCCAAGTTGGACGAGTACGTCAAGAAGACTACACAAGCCAAGGTGCAAGATGGCAACGACAAGGTCAAGAATGGTGAGCATGGGACTTTCCCTTCACCAAAGGAGGCGCAAGGAGTTGAGAGAACCGAACCTACCCCCATATGCTTGAGTGATGATGTGGTACCAATCCCATGTGAGTATGAGAGCCACTTAGCCCACTTGAGTGAAAACAAGAGTGAGATGAGTGACTCCACCATATGTGAGATTGAGTGCTTCCACTTGGAGGGCATGAGTGATACACCTAGTGATTTGAGAGTGGTAGTTGATAGGTCATGTGAGACCACTTTGATTTCTAACGACTTACCCTCTACCTCTAGTGTGTTATCCCATGATGTGCTAGGTTCCATGGATAAAGAAGCGCCATGCTTGGAGATGATGATGCCTCCGACCAATAAGATGTACATGGTGGATGAAGATGATGCCATCCCCATACATGATGAAGAAGTCGTCCACATGGAGGCCAACACTACCACAACACCCACTTTATATGAGAGGTATGAACATGGTAAGAATAAGGGTGTTGATGATGCCATGATCCCACTAGTGGAGATGATGACTTGTGATGATTGGCATGCTATGGATGATGTTTGTGATATCACATATGCTTCATTGATATTTCCATGTGATACTTTGCATTTGCATATTGTTGAGCATGTGAAATTATTTGATTGTGATGATGTTGCCATAGACATGCCATGCTACAAACGTTACATTGATGATACCATTGCTTCCACTTTGTTGAACAATTGCTCTTTCCAATGTTTTGCTTGCAATGATGTTACCAATGGTACCCCTCGGATAATGCTTTGTCATGAATGTTTTAAAATCTCTCCCGTTGCTTGCAATAAGTTGAATAATTGCTCTTTCACTTGTTTTTCTTGCAACAATAATTCTCATATGGTTTATATTGAGATGGCCCCCATAGCTTTCTCAAATTTTGGAGATTTTGATGATTGCCATGATAAGCATGTTCACCACTTGCATATTCACCATGCATCTACTTCATACTTGATTGACACTCATGGTGATGTGCACAAGAAGAGATATGTCATGATGGATGATGTATTTCTCTACCATGCACACACGTTCTTCCTTTTGTGTTTGATGTGTGTAGGTACCCGCATGATCATGTCAACCTCGGTTGAGCACGAGTTGACAAAAAGAGCTCTAGAGAGCATCCCCCAGTGAGTTTAAGATCGAACCCAGCTCTGATACCTTTTGCATGCTTTGCATCTTTCATGTTGGCAAATTGCTCTTTCCTATGGTTTCCTTGCAAGCATGTTAATGGTATTCTTTCACCTTGTGACAATCATGTTTCGTTGCTATTGGATATTGATGCTTTGTGTGTTGCCAACAAAATGTTGAACAATTTCTCCTTCCGATGTTTTGTGTGCAACCATAATGCCATTTTGAGCATGTATTGTCATGAGAGCTTCCAAGTCTCTCGTATTGTTGTTGCAACAAACATAAGGATCACTCGCTCTTTCATATGGTTTGTTTGCAAACACGTTGCTTTTGCTTCCGCTCGTGATACTCATATCCCAATGATATTTGCTTTTGATGATTTGTGTGTGGCATCCAACATGTTGACCAATTGTTCTTTCCAATGGTTGGCTTGCACACATAATGATGTTGCTTTGGATATTCTTCCTCATGCGTTTTTGCCGAATTCTCCTAGCTTTGCATCAAAGATGTTGATCCATTTCTTAGTTAATTGCTTTGAGTGCCTCCCTAAGACGCTTTATGGAGTTTTTGAGTTCCCACATTTGGATGATGTTCAAATGACATCCATGCACTTTGACCTTGCATACGCATTTCGTTTGCGATACTTGAGTTGTGCTAATAGTGTTGTGAACAAGAATGGACATGCCACAAATGACATGCTCCTCTATCACACACAAACATATGTTGCTTGGTCTTTGTTGTGTGAAGGTACAATTGCTTACGCGTCAACCTCTATGGACCAAGAGTTGACAAGACGAACCGTAGAGAGTCACCTATGGATGCCCTTCAACGAGCCATCTCTACATCCTAAGGTGACTTCACTCTACTTGAGGACTCATAATATAATCTCCATGAATTGGCTACACTTTGAGTGTTGCTTTGCTTTTGTGGTGAGCCTTGTAGGCTTCATGGAAGGTGAAGGAACATTGAGGAGTTGTCGATTCAAGCTTCTCAAGGATGACTATATGGTGAACCCCAGGATCAAGAAGGTCTCTCGACATCATCTTCTTAGGATGAGCATGAAGAGTCGAGGACGACTCTTTTTGAAGGGGGGGGGAGGTGATGCAGCCCGTCCTGCAGACGCTACTACATCCACAATGCCAAGTCCCCAAGATCGTCCCCAAGTCAACCAAGAAGATGGACCAGGAGCAGCCAGCTCCAGAACGAGAGTCTCCGCCATCATCGCCCCGGAGAGTCCGCCTGAATCCAGCTGAAGTGTCAGCGCAATCGGACTATCTGGCGTGACTCAGCCGGAGTGTCCGGCCTACCCCAACCCCGTCCTGGCGCGGACATTCTGTGTGCTACATCGGACTCTACCCGGACACTACCCGGAGGGTCCGGCCACCCCGGAGTGTCTGGCCCACTCGACCCGGAGTGTCCGGCCTACGCGATGGGCCTGCGTCCCAACATCTGGCCCTTGGCCCATGTACCCCTCTATTCCACACCAAACCCTAGTTTTATGCCCAAACTACCCCTGAACTTGTGGCTGGCCTATAAATAAAGCCCCCACCCTCATTGTATACCTTAGGCATAGATGATAGACTAAAGTGAACCCCCTTTGTGGAATCTCTAGTTTTGCCTCATCCCCTTCTACCAAAGGGGATCGACTATCGTCACCACCTCGTTGGAGTTTGCATCGCACCTCCCTCGTTGTACAAGGCCTTGGCATCAGTGTCCCTTTGCCAAGACGTCAAGACCCTCTCCAAGGTGTTCTTCCCTCTCCGCTTGGGATTGATGGGAGCACGTTGACCGATCTTTCCTTGCGAGGATTCTATCGGACCGGTGGCCACCGGTGAGAGCAATCGACCTTGTATCGTGTGTGTTTTGCGTGTGTTCATCGTGTTCTTCGGGAGGTGTGCGTCCGCTTCCACTACCTTCTCCCTTTTCCCTCACTTTCCCATCGATTTGACCACGAGATCCGTGAAGATCGGGCCACCCTGGAGGTTTGCCCTCATCACAAACACTTGAGGAGGGTCTTGACAACTTGGAGAAGGGCACCGACTCCAAGGCCTTGTACAACTCATAGATCTACTAATGAGAGGGGATTCCCATCTAGGGTTTGGCACATGCCTCAATTCATCATCATCTCTAGGGTTTCAAGGAGGGGGTGGGGGCATATATATAGGCCAGCCACGAGCTAGGGGTAAAACAGGCATAAGCAGGAAGTTTAGGGCGTTACATGGGTCAAGCCCAGCTTAAGGCACGCAGGCCCACGATGTTCGGTCCGGAGAATCCGGTGTGGGGGTCCGGAGACTCCGATGTAGGCCGGAGACTCCGGTCTATCTCCGGTGTCGCCTCCGAAGGGGGTCGCAGACTGTCCCAGGCGTAGGTTCGGGGCTCAGTCCGGAGACCAGGCCGGAGACTCCGGTCCTACTTCAGCAGCTTCTTGCATCTTCTCTTCTAGGCCTCTTGCTTGGGTGTCTTGGCTCCAGATCCATCCTTGCTGCATCTCCTTGGCATCATGTTCATGGACCTAGTCACCTCATGGGCATTTGTCTCAAGTAGGATTCCATTCGCACAATGACCAACGAAAGGCAAAGCATGGAAGGAGTTCACCTTTGGAGTGATGATTAGCGTGTCATGATGTGGACCAAAGGTGGTTTCCATATGTTGGGATACATCATCTCCCCCCGCTTGAAAATGAGTCGACTTGGACGATGTTTGCTCATCATGTAAGGAAGGAGATGTGTCCTTGGCCTTGGTGTTGTACACGGTCGGATCGCCGGTGTCAAAGCCATTCTCAAACTTGTTGAAGAGCTTGTGGTACATCTTGCTAGCATGTTGTGGTTGGAGATCTTGTAGCCTTATCCTTGTAGTTGGTGGTGTATCTTGGGTACCTTGCAAAACCGACAACAAAGAGAGAGAATTGTTTGAATGATTGTTAGTATGGGTCACACTCAAGTCTCTCTTCTCACATTTTGTGGCTTGCGTCGTGGCACTCATGATTTTTCCACTCATTTTTGGCTTGTGGCACTCACTCTCTTGATGGTGGTTCACTCTCTCACCACTCGTCTCACAAGGGTCTTTAGCTTGCTTTATCTTGTTGACGGGTGTCATGTTGAAAGCGATGACTTGGATTGGCATCATGGGTTGGAGCACCAATCTCTTGTCATTCCACTTGAAGGAGTATTGGTTGGTGTAACCATGATGCATTGCTCCTTTATCGTATTGCCATGGCCTTCCAAGTAGCATGTGGCACACAGACATTGGCACGACATCACACTCGACGATGTCTTCATGCGGGCCAATCTTGAAGGAGACTTGGACCTTGGATGTTATCTTGAGGGATCCATTATCATCCAACCATTGGACAAGATAGGGGTGCGGGTGCTCTATGCATTGCAGCTTGAGTTTCTCACAAAGCTCCGTACTTGCAAGGTATCGGCAACTACCTCCATCAATGATCACTTTGATTGACTTGCCATCAATTCCAGCATGAGTTTGGAAGATATTGAGGCGTTGGTCCTCTCTTGGGATGTAGTTTGTTGTCGTGATTTGAGCTATGACAAGTGCGGGGCCCGGATCATGCTCGCATACAAGTGTGTCATCCTCTTCCATTGCGGCTTTCCTTGCAATAGCTCGTTGAGTGAGAGCTTCATATTCCTCTTCACTTACGGAGTAGGTGGCGCCATTCTCATCTGTAAGCATCACTCGTGAGTTGGGGCACTCATATGACTTGTGACCTTTCACTCCACACTTGAAGCAAGTGACTTGACTATCCAATGTCGTGTTGGAGGAGGGTGCTATCACGGTCTTTGCTTGCTTGGATGAGCTCGTTGCTTGGTTACTTGGCTTTGCGGAAGCATTTGCATTGATGGATGCAAAGTATGGCTTGGGCCTCTCGTATGCATTCTCCTTTAGCAAGTGCCGCTCAGCTTTGGTAGCTTGGTCGAGAAGCTCGGTGAGGTTCTTGTACGGTTTAAAGTCAACAATCTTCCTTATTGGGCGGCTCAAACCGTTGAGGAACCTTGCTATGGTTTGCTCTTCGAGCTCTCTCACATGAGCTCGCATCATTGTTTTCTCCATTTCCTTATAGAACTCTTCAATTGACTTGGTGCCTTGTTTCAAGTTTTGTAGCTTCTCGAAGAGATCTTGGCGATAATGCTCGAGGACGAAGCGTGTGTACATCACTTCCTTCATCTCGGTCCAAGTTTCAATTGGAGGTTCCTCATTCTTCTCGCGGTTCTTTTGGAAGTCTTCCCACCAAACATTTGCATAGTCCTCAAACTCAAGGGATGCCATTGCAACTTTCTTTTCTTCGGAGTAGTTGTGAACTCAGAAGATCTTGTCAACTTTGAGTTCCCAATCAGTGTATGCATCGGCGTCTTCTTCTCCCTTGAACTTGGGCATAATGAACTTGAGCTTCCCAAACTTGCCCTCTGCATGTTCACGGTGGTAGTTGCGGCGATCTTGCCTTATGCTCGCTTCACTTGGTGCACGTGGTGGTGGAGGAGGAGCTTGATTTTCTCGAGGACGCGGTTGAGGAGGAGCTTGATGCGCAAAGTCTCTTCTACGCCTTTGCTTGGGATCATTTGCATTCATTGGTTGTTGATGATGATGGTGGGGTTGAGCGTAGCGGTTGTTGTGTCGCGCGTGGTGTGCATCCTCGTCATCATCACTCGTACCCCATTGTGGTGCTCAATGAACTTGTTGTTGATGGCGATGGTCATGGTTTGGGTGTTGGCGTCTATCAACGCGGTTGTGTTCACCATGGCATTCTTGCTCTTGGGGTGGTGGTGGCGCTTGTACCATAGCTTGTTATGGAGGGCGACCATGTTCTTCTTGGTGTTGTAGATGCGCTTGGTGATCATGGTGTCGATGACGTCTTGCGTGGTGCGGTTGTTGATTTTGTGGCTCAACCACTTGTTCATGGCGATGACGAGCTTCATGTTCCTCATTGTGGTGGTGGGGTTCTCCATGATGAGAATGGGAGCGTGAGGAGTCGCCATGATGACTTGAGGAGCACGCACGAGACGAACTTGACGAGCTTCAGTGGTGTCCATGACGGTTGTCGAGGTTGGCAATATCTTGGTGAAGAGCTTGGAATTGAGCATTATGCTCCACTTGGCGTTGCCGGTCACGGTAGTCGAATTCTCGAAAATTTTCGTCGAGCCGGTTCTCAAGCCTCTCAAATTGGGCATTGAATTCTTGGCGTTGCACCCATAAGTTGTGGCGCGTGGCAAAGCCATCTTGGTTGTTGAAGTTGCCATCTCCACTTTCTCCGCTTTCCCTAGACATGTTATGTGACCACAAGTGAAACGAGGGTGGTATTGGTGGTATGGTATGTGCTACCTTGCCTCACCAAGTCAATTGGAAAGGTTGTTCTTGCCGAGAGCAAAGCGAATAGACAAGACACACACACACACAAAGGCCTATGGTGGATGGGTAGGAGGGTGGATAGCAAATGGAACAGCCAAACGAAAAGGTTATTGTCAAGAGTGGGTAAAATCCAACCAAAACAAAGTCAAAGTAAAAGGTCAAAAGGGTGACGAGAACCTATGACTATACACACACGGTGGAGATTAATGTGGCTAACACGACTATGAAAATGAGCAACGAACAAAATTGGTCCTAACAAAGACTAATGCTCGGTGTCATGCCAACACTAGGAGAGACCGTAACCCGTTTGCCAAAAGGTGGAGAAGCAACGGATTTGTACGCTTGCCTTGCTCTTGCTCGCACTCTTGCTTAGAAGCTTTGGACTCTCTTTTGTACTGGTATCTTTCTCTTTTTCTTCTGCTTATAAGCTTTTTTTTGTACCTCTTTCTTTGCTAGCTATGGAGTCAAGTTTTTGCTATTGCCTCTACACTATGACTTATGCAAGAGCAAGCGCATAATGCTTCGGCAAACACAAGATGAGCTACTCTCGATAGGTTAGGTAACACACAAAGTAAGAAGGGGTTAACAAGGGTGGTGCAAGTTATACCTTGTGGTGATGTCACACTTGCAACCGTTGGTGGAGGGATGGTTCAAGTTCCGTGGTGTTGATGTCGAGTACGAGGGGTTGCGGAAGCTTTTGTTAATTGACAGACACGCACACGAAACACAAACGTCAAAAGGAAATCAGTCGAAAAAGGAAAAGGGGGTCAAAATTTTTGTCAGGGCCGGAGACTCCGGTGTTGTTGGTCCGGAAACTCCGGTGTGGGCCGGAGACTCCGGTCTGCTGGTCCGGAAACTCCGATCTGGACCGGAGACTCCGGTCTAGAGTCTGCACGACGAACAGCTCGAGTTCTTGAGCGGAAATTCGACCCTTGAACCCTCAAATCCAGAAAATTTCGACCAAATTGGGCCGGGAAACGCAGGGCACAAGTAGACCAACTCCAAAGACAAGTTTCTATTGGACAAAAACCACAATCAACTCACCAAAGTGAGAGATTGATCCAAAAGCAATTTGGGGCTATATTTTTGGTATTTTTCAGATTATGGTGGAAATCGAAGGGCGAAGTCAAATCCGTGGCAACCAAAATCTGCTGATACCAGTTGTTATGGGTCTCCTTGTGGAATTACCCTTGGAGTGGCCCGATCTTCACGGATTTGAGGCGGAAGTGAGGGAAAACACGATGAAAACAAATCTAATGCAAGGTAAAGATACAAACACACGCCAAATCACACCCAATTCGATTTGCTCCCGTTGGTTCGAACAACCAATCCAATAGAATCCTCGGCGAGAGACCTTGTGGTAGAATCACCAAAGGAGAGATCGACAAGTAGACAGTAGAATCCAAATCAAGGAGAGAGTAGCAACCAAGCAGAATCCCAAAGGGGAGAGACCAAGCACTACTAGAATCCTTGATAGGGAGAGACCAAACACTTGAGGAGGGTCTTGACAACTTGGAGAAGGGCACCGACTCCAAGGCCTTGTACAACTCATAGATCTACTAATGAGAGGGGGTTCCCATCTAGAGTTTGGCACATGCCTCAATTCATCATCATCTCTAGGGTTTCAAGGAGGGGGTGGGGCATATATATAGGCCAGCCACGAGCTAGGGGTAAAATAGGCATAAGCAGGAAGTTTAGGGCGTTACATGGGCCAAGCCCAACTTAAGGCACGCAGGCCCACGATATTCGGTCCGGAGACTCCGGTGTGGGGGTCCGGAGACTCCGGTGTAGGCCGGAGACTCCGGTGTCGCCTCCGGAGGGGGTCGCAGACTGTCCCAGGCGTAGGTTCGGGGCTCGGTCCGGAGACCAGGCCAGAAACTCTGGTGTGGTAGACCGGAGACTCCGGTCTGCTGGTCCGGAGACTCCGGTCCTGCTTCAGCAGCTTCTTGTGTCTTCTCTTCCAGGCCTCTTGCTTGGGTGTCTTGGCTCCAAACCCATCCTTGCTGCATCTCCTTGGCATCATGTTCATGGACCTAGTCACCTCATGGGCATTTGTCTCAAGTAGGATCCCATTCGCACAATGACCAACGAAAGGCAAAGCATGGAAGGAGTTCACCTTTGGAGTGATGATTAGCGTGGCATGATGTGGACCAAAGGTGGTTTCCATATGTTGGGCTACATCAAGTTCCTTACATGCAAGATTTCTGCAGCTACCTCCATCAATAATGACCTTGCAAGCTTTATTTGGTCCAACTAGAGCTTTTGTTTGGAACAAGTTGCAACGTTTGGATTCCTCAACCGGTTGCACACTAAGTGCACATGAAGATACGACAATAGTGGGTGCACGCTCAGCATATGCATCAGCACCATCCTTGTCGCCATCAATATCATTATCAGAAGCTTCATCTCTACTTTCTACTTCACCTTGTTCATTAACAAACATAACCTTGCTGTTTGGACAATCTTTCTTGTAGTGACCTCTACCTCCACAAGTATGGAACACCACATCATGCGTACGTGCCGTAGACATGTTGGAACCCGAGCTAGCAGTAGGAGCAGTGGGTTTACGAGCATTAGAACCAGACGAAGGTGTACTTGCTAGTTTGGCCGATGGTGTAAACGGAACAGCCGCTGGTGGCGTGACAGTAGGAGGTGTAGACCTGGCCGAAAATCTGCTGGAGGACGGAAAACGAGCATGTGACTTCGGCTCTTCTGCTAACTGGGATTCGGCCTCTCTAGCATGATGCAACAACTCATTCATGGTCTCATACTTGTGATGACGCACTATGCTCTTGATTGGCAACTTCAGATTGTTTAGGAATCACTGCATAGTCATCTCAATGGACTCGTGAACTCGAGCACGCTGCATAAGTAGCTCCATCTCCATGTAGTACTCATCTACTGTCATTGTGCTTGCTTCAATTGCGTCAATTTATCAAAAACTGATCGCAAGTAGTTGGTTGGTACGAAACGAGCTTTCATGATTTTCTTCATCTCGCGCCAATCCATCACAGGAAGTTCATTATCCTCCCTCCTATGTTGCACAAGAGCATCCCACCAATCCAAAGCATAACCATCAAATTCAGATGCTGCAAGCTTGACCTTCTTGTCTTCTGGATAGTCAAATAAGCGCCAGAGTTTCTCAATCTTCAACTCCCATGTGAGGTAGTCTTCAGGATCAATAGAACCATCAAACTTAGGAATTGAAAATTTTGGCTTGCCCAAACCATCATCGGCTTGCTTGGGCACACGTTGACCACGCCCAAGGGGGGCAAACCCACGACCATGAGCAGGTGTATGGACAGGGGGAAAAGCACGTCCGCTGCCAACATGTGGAGCAGCATCCAGAGCGCTACCCTCATCAAAATCATCAAAGGCATCATCATGTTGAGGATCTTCCCTTCTATGTAAAGCGGCTGTCAAACCCTCAATGGACCGCTGCAAAGTGGTGACATTGACATTGAGCATAGCCACTTGCGTTTGGATAGTATCAACCGTCCCAACATGCTGATCCAATATCATATTTATATCTTGGAGATTCTTGTCAATGGCATCTGTCGAGTTAGTAAACACACGTGTTAAGTGGGACTTCAAAGCCTCATATTCACACCAATTAACAAGCTCCTCGTCCTTCTTTTTCTACATCACAACATCATCATCACTAGAAGACATGATTAGTAGGTTAGTGCAAAAATCAAAATCTGTATGGTGGAACTCTCAAAGCTCACTCACAACTAATAAGAAAGGAGATCTTACCGTTCCAAAGTGAATAGAGATGCTCTACCAAACGAAATCAAAGACTGATGCTGATGAGGACATCCCTATAATTACACCTACCCCAATTGCTAATGAAGATGTTCCTATTGCAAAGAAGGATCAATCCAATGAGATAATGATTGGACCAATTACAAGAGCTCGTGCTAAGCTACTAGAACAACAGGTGAACTTGTTTCTTAATGAACCTGGTGTTTTAATTAATTAGAATTTTATACTACCTAAGTCTTTGAATTATTGTATGATCAGGTACTTAGGAGAAGAAGGCATAGCACGGAGTGAGGAGCTGAAGGAACGTGGCGTGTTGATCAATGAGGAATGCGCGAGGGAGAAGAGGGAGGAAGCGCAAGGACCTATCCAAGACAAAGATCAACAAGAGGAGGAAGTTCTCTGCCGCGGCAGAGAAAAGCCTCGTTTCTCTGCCACGGCAGGCTACCGCGGCAGGAAAACCGACTAGGACTCTGCCAGGGCAGAGCCAGTCTTGGCCGAGCCACTTGTGGCCGGTTTGTATCTAGGTTGGATGGAACCGACTCGGGTTCCACCATAGGCCGCCGCCCCTTGGACCCATAAATAGATGGGGCGCTGTAGATTAGGGTTTTAGACCACGTTAAAATATTTTGGAGTTGTTTCTTTCATAGAACCTCTAGAATTACCCTGTGTTTGAATCTACCAACTATAACTGAGTGTGATATGTTGTTCCATTGGGAATAAGTAGATTGCATACTACCGTTCTGAAGGAAATATGCCCTGAGAGGTAATAATAAAGTTGTTATTATATATTCCTTGTATATGATAGATGTTTATGTTGCATGCTATAATTGTATTGATAGGAAACATCAATACATGTGTGTTTAATAAACAAAAAGGGTTCCTAGTTATGCCTCTCTTATAGACTAGCTTGTTGATTAACAAGATGATCAAAGTTTCCTGATCATGGACATTGGATGTTGTTAATAACAAGGTCACAACATTTGTGAAATGATGTGATGAACATTCATCCGAAGTATAGCATTACGATCAAGTCATTATGTTTATATTGCTATAACATCATACAAAGTAGTCTTAGTCCTTAGACCATGAGATCATGTTAATTGTTAACACCAGAAGAGTATCTTGACAACATCAAACGTCACACCGTAACAGGGTGACCATAAAGGTGGGTTCAGTGCTATGTAGGTGTTATGTTGAGGCTCATGGATCAAGAGTGGAATTTGTCAATCCCGATGACGGATAGATATACTTTGGGCCCTCTCGGTGATATCACATTAAGATAGCTTGCAAGCAAGTGATGTGATCACTAGAATGTTATATCACGGGAACGAGAAGAGTGCATGTCGGTAACGAGATCAAACTAGGTATTTGGATACCGATGATCGAATCTCGGACATGTATTATATCATGAGACAAAGGGATTAAATTGCTGACGTTAAAGGTTCTCACGATCACAGAAGTCATCGTTGAATGTGCAGGAGTCAGTATGGATCTCCAGGTCTCGCTTCTGATTATTGATCTGAGAGGAGTCTCAATCATGTTTGCATTATTCGCGAACCGTAGGGTGACACACTTAAGGGTTGCCAGACACCATTTAGGAGAACATATGTTCCAGACAAAAGGTTTGCAAAGCGCAGGAAATGTTTCGATAGAAACAAGAATTGTTTCGATAGAAACCGGAATTGTTTCGGGTGAAATTGCAGAAATTGGTTCTACATGTGATATTGAATGTTGCAAGGGGTTTTATGTGATTGTTTGTTAATTAAAGTAATTAACAAAATTCTGAATAAAAATAATAAAAGAGTTTTATTAAATGAGAGAGCATTAAATTTGGAGAAATTTAATGCATTTAAAGTGGAGACTTTAAAAGAGAATGTGACGGGGCATTTTAATGTGGAGGGGTTACCACCACATGAATGGGGGAGGTGAGGAGTCACCCCCCCGTGCGCCGGCCATGGAGAGAGGGGGCACCCCCCTCCTCCTATAAAAGGCCACCCATTCCCTCCTTCATCCTCACACCTCCTCGTGAAGGATCTCTCTCCCCCTCTAGATATTCCCCCATGGTCTCGGATTAGCGAGATACATGTTCCCGGTAGCCTTGCGTCTGGAAGGAGTTGCTGTTTCCGCTGATTCGCTGGAGCGAGGAGGTGGAGGTTGTCCGGTGGCTTGAACGTGTGTGCGAGGACGGATGCGCTGCTAATTTGCGGCGCTCGAACTTCCACACGATCTTGAGATCGGCAAGCGTACGACTACATCAACCACGAGTTCCTACTCGTTAACAAAACTCGTTGTCTTCGAGGGTAAGTTCTCCATGGATGTATGTCCACCCGTTGCTCTGTATCTAGTAGGTAGTTCTTGGCGTATAGTTCTCATCGTAGGAAATTTTTTGTTTTCTATGCTGCGGACCCAACACGTTCGTGGTCACGGTTGCGTGCGCAAGAGCGTGGTGTTGTGAATATCCTACAAGGTTCGAGAGCTGTTGCATTGGCATCAGGGATCGAGCGGGAGAGTTCATAGCTACAGGCTAGTTATCTATCATCCACCCTCACCATCGACAAGTGCTTACTGAGAAGATCGGGCCACCCCATATCATCTTGGTATCAGATTTCCTTGTTGCCTCGGTAAGCAATCCGCAATCCATCCATAGATTAGAGAGTGTTTTTAGTCCTATACAGAAAAAGCCCCACAAAAAGATTTGCCATAGACTAGATTGCATCGTAGATGAGTCATAGTTGCTGGTCGTGTTCATCAATTAGTCTAGATCTATTTTGTTTCCATCGTTTTTCTTCAGTCTAGTCGTGTCCATCATTGTTTCCACCACCGTCTAGCAGATCCAATCTCGTTTAGAGTCCTTGTGTTTTACTCCAGGCCGATTCGGTTTGCCTTACTCAAAAAATAATAATAATACTTTGCAAGTTACCGAAAATACTTTGCAAGTTACCGAAAATACTTTCCAGGTTACCAAAAATACTTTCCAGGTTACAAAGTCTGCCATGGCAGGATTTCTGTGTTTCTTTCTTTTTCTTTTGTTCTTTTGTATAGCTTTTTCTTTTGCTATCTTGCTCTCTTTTTTTTATAGATAACACACGGCCAATTACAAAGTACAAACACTTTCCAGGTTACCAAAAATACTTGCCAGGTTACAAAGTCTGCCACGGCAGGACTTTCTCAGTTACCAAGTTACTGCTCTGCCACGGCACGATTTCTGGCCGTTTTGCTACCACCGCTCTGCCACGACACAATTTGGAGCTGTTTTCTGCCACGACACCATAATTACAAAGTGTGATCGATTTGCAATTTTCCATAACCCTTAGCCACAGCCAATCTACTACATAGGTGTAGGAACTTGCCTATTGAGAATAGTTTCCGCTCCTACAGGCTGCTCTTAGGATTTTGGTGCTGTACTTTGTAATTGGCCGTGTGTTATCTATAAAAAAAGAGAGCAAGATAGCAAAAGAAAAAGCTATACAAAAGAACAAAAAAAAGAAGAAAGAAAAGTTGTGGAAAAAGAGAATTTGAGCAAGAGGCCTAGTGATATCTTTGTGCACCGGTAGCTTGAGCAATCTTGTGCCTGTTTACTTTGAGCTTTGCTAGTGTCTCTCGAGCGTAGTGCAACACCCTTCATAGTTGCATTGCCACATTTATCTCCACGTGTGTGTTTCTTGGGTGTTTGTACGATCAGCACTAGGACTTGTTTGCAGTGTAGTTAGGATACCATACCTACAGCTCCACCATAAATAACCTGTGTGCCCTGTGATCGTTCTCTATACCTTTGATATTCAATTCATCACATCAAGTGCATCAGTCTTTGATTTCGTTTGGTAGAGCATCTCTATTCACTCTGGAACGGCAAGATCTCCTTTCTTATTAGTTGTGAGTGAGTTGTGAGAGTTTCCACCATACAAATTCTGATTTTTGCACTAACCTACTAAGCATGTCTTCTAGTGATGATGATGTTGTGATGCAGAAAAATAAGGATGAGGAGCTTGTTAATTGGCGTGAATATGAGGCGTTGAAGTCCCACTTGACACGTGTGTTCACTAATACAACAGATGCCATTGACTAGAATCTCCAAGACATGAATATGCGATTGGATTAGCATGTTGGGACGGTTGATACTATCCAAACGCAAGTGGCTACGCTCAATGTCAATGTCACCGCTTTGCAGCAGTCCATTGAGGGTTTGACAGCCGCTTTACATAGAAGGGAAGATCCTCAACACGATGATGCCTTTGATGATTTCGATGAGGGTAGCACTGTTGATGCTGCTCCACATGTTGGTAGGGGACGTGCCATTCCCCCTGCCCATGCACCTGCCCATGCAACTGTTCATGGCCGTGGGTATGCTCCTCTTGGGCGTGCTCAACGTGTTCCCAACCAAGCTGCTGATGATGGTTTGGGCAAACCAAAATTCTCAATTCCTAAGTTTGATGGTTCCATTGATCCTGAAGACTACCTCACATGGGAGTTGAAGATTGAGAAACTCTGGCGCTTATTTGACTATCCAGAAGATAAGAAGGTCAAGCTTGCAGCATCTGAATTTGATGGTTATGCTCTACGTTGGTGGGATGCTCTTGTGCAACATAGGAGGGAGGACAATGAACTTCCTGTAATGGATTGGCGCGAGATGAAACAAATCATGAAGGCTCATTGTGTTCCAACCAACTACTTGCGATCAATTTTTGATAAATTGACGCAATTGAAGCAAGGCACAATGACGGTAGATGAGTACTACATGGAGATGGAGATGCTTATGCAGCGTGCTAGAATTCGTGAGTCCATTGAGATGACCATGCAGCGATTCTTGAACAATTTGAAGTTACCAATAAAGAGCATTGTTTGTCATCACAAGTATGAGACCATGAATGAGTTGTTGCATCATGCTAGAGAGGCCGAATCCCAGTTGGCAGAAGAGGTGAAGTCACGTACTCGTTTTCCATCCTCCAGCAGATTTTCAGCCAGATCTGTTCCTCCTACAGTCACGCCAACAACTGCTGTTCCGTTTACACCATCGGCCAAACCAGCAACTACACCTTCGTTTGGTCCTAATGCTCGGAAACCTACTGCTCATGTTGCTAGCTCGGGTTCCAACATGTCTACTGCATGTACTCGTGATGTGGTGTGCCACACTTGTGGTGGTAGTGGTCACTACAAGAAGGATTGTCCAAACAGCAAGGTTATGTTTGTTAATGAACAAGGTGAAGTAGAAAGTGGAGATGAAGCTTCTGATGATGATATTGATGATGGCGAGGTTGGTGCTGATGCATATGCTGAGCGTGCACCAACTATTGTCGTATCTTCACGTGTACCTAGTGTGCAACCGGTTGAGGAATCCCACCGTTGCAACTTGTTCCAAACAAAAGCTCTAGTTGGACCAAATAAAGCTTGCAAGGTCATTATTGATGGAGGTAGCTGCAGAAACCATGCAAGTAAGGAACTATGTGCCAAACTGAATTTGACATACTTACCTCATCCCAAGCCATACTACATACAATGGTTGAGCAACAATGGTGAGATGAAGGTAAATCATATGGTACGAGTGAATTTTCAAAGGGCCATACAAAGATTCTATTGATTTTGATGTGGTTCCTATGACTGTTTGTCACCTACTATTGGGTCGGCCTTGGCTCTATGATCGCCATGTGCAACACAATGGCCGAGCCAATACATATCACTTGGAATTTAAAGGAAAGAAGATTACTATGCAGCCAATGACACCACAAGAAATTGTGAATGACTCTCGCCAGAAGATAGAGGTGAATTTGAAGGAAGATACTACCACTAGGCGAGATTGTGTGATAGCTGTTCCTGATGTAATTGAGCCTAAATTGAGTGATATAACGAAAAGTGAGAGAGTGCCTAGTTTGTTGATATTAGCCACCAAGGAGGATATGAGAGAGTTTCGTGAGGATCCTACATCCATGCCACTTGTGCTCATGTATAAGGGCGAGGTATTGGTTTCTAACGACATGACCCCTATTTCTCTTGGTGTCTCTTCTGTTTTGCAGGACTTTGGGGATGTGTTTCCAGAAGACGTACCCACAGGGTTGCCTCCATTGGGTGGAATAGAACATCAAGTGGATCTGATTCCTGGCGCCACACTTCCCAACCATGCACCCTACAGGACTAACCCCGAAGAAACTAAGGAAATTCAGAAGCAAGTACAAGCGTTGCTGGATAAAGGGTACATTCGTGTTTCTCTTAGCCCTTGTGTTGTTCCTGTTATTTTAGTTCCTAAGAAAGATGGTACTTGGCGCATGTGTGTTGATTGTAGAGCGATTAATAACATCACTATTCGATATCGTCATCCTATTCCACGCTTAGAGGATATGCAAGATGAATTGAGTGGTGCTGCTGTTTTCTCTAAAATTGACTTGCGTAGGGGTTGTCATCAAATTAGGATGAAAGAAGGGGATGAATGGAAAACTGCGTTCAAAACTAAATTCGGCTTGTATGAGTGGTTAGTTATGCCGTTCGGTCTTACTAATGCACCTAGTACTTTCATGCGTTTGATGAATCATGTTTTGAGAGAGTTTATTGGTCGTTTCGTGGTTGTTTACTTTGATGATATACTCATATACAGCCATACCGAATCTGAACATTGCACTCATATTAGACAAGTTTTGCAAGTGTTACGTGATAATAAACTGTATGCTAATCTTGAGAAGTGTACATTTGCAAAAGATAAGGTCATATTCCTCGGATTTGTTGTTTCTAAGCATGGAGTAGAGGTAGATCAATCTAAAATTGAATCAATTCAGAATTGGCCTACTCCAATGAATGTAAGTCAAGTGCGTAGTTTCCACGGTCTCGCTGGTTTCTATAGGCGCTTTGTGCCAGATTTTAGCACCATTGCTGCACCTTTGAATGATTTGACAAAGAAAGGTGTTCCTTTTGTATGGGGCGCAGCCCAAGACATTGCATTTGATACATTGAAACGTTTACTTACTTCTGCACCATTGCTTGCATTACCTGATTTTTCGAAGCAATTTGAAGTTGAATGTGATGCTAGTGGTCTAGGCATAGGTGGCGTTTTGATGCAAGAGGGTCGGCCTATAGCTTATTTTTCTGAGAAATATACTGGTGCTCGTTTGAATTATTCTATCTGTGATAAAGAATTGTATGCACTTGTTAGAGTACTTGAGGTTTGGCAACATTATTTGTGGCCAAAGGAATTCATCATACATTCTGATCATGAAGCATTGAAATACTTGAAAGCTCAATCAAACTTGCATAGAAGATTAGCTAAATGGGTTGAGTTCATTGAGTCTTTTCCGTACATCGTTAACTATAAGAAGGGAAAAGAAAATGTTGTTGCTGATGCTCTATCTAGGAAGAACATGCTATTAACCAATCTTGATGTTAAAATTCCTGGATTAGAAGCTGTTTGTGCACTTTATGCAACTGACCATGATTTTGCTGAACCATATCGTTTGTGTGCTCTTAGAAACGCACGGGATAAGTATCATATACATGATGGATATTTTTTTCGAGCTAACAAACTATGTATTCCAGAATCGTCGTTGCGTTTGTCTTCAGTGCAAGAATCACATGCTGGTGGTTTGATGGGTCACTTTGGGCGTGAGAAGACGTTGCTCATGCTCGCTGATCACTTTTATTGGCCCAAGATGAGGCGTGATGTGTACAGATTTGTGAGCCGATGTATTACATGCCACAAGTCGAAATCTAAGCTGAAGCCTCACGGCTTGTATACACCTCTCTCTGCACCGACTATTCCATGGGAAGACATTAGTATGGATTTTGTGCTAGGTCTACCTAAAACTCAGAGAGGTCATGATTCTATATTTGTGGTAGTGGACAGGTTCTCTAAGATGGCTCATTTTATTGCCTGCCACAAAAGCGACGATGCGTCGCATGTTGCTAACCTGTTTTTCAGGGACACCGTGAGATTACATGGAGTACCAAAGACGATTGTTTCTGACCGTGACGTGAAGTTCATGAGCTACTTTTGGAAGACATTATGGGGGAAGCTAGGAATGAAGCTGCTGTTCAGTACTACATGTCATCCCCAAACAGATGGTCAAACGGAAGTGGTGAATAGAACATTGTCACAGCAGCTAAGGACCATGATTAAAAAGAATCTGCTGGAGTGGGAAGAGTGTTTGCCACATGTTGAGTTTGCTTACAACAGGGCTGTGCATTCAACTACTCAGCTTTGTCCTTTTGAGGTGGTGTATGGTTTCAAGCCATTGACGCCCCTTGATATGTTGCCTCTGCCATTACATGAGCGAGTTGATATGGAGGCATCAAAACGTGCTGATTATGTGAAGAAAATACATGAGAAGACTAGAGAGGCTATTGAGAAGAAAGGCAAGAACATTGCTGCTGCAAGGAATCAAGCAAGAAAAAAGTGTTGTTCGAGCCTAGAGATATGGTTTGGGTGCATCTACGCAAGGATATGTTTCCACTACTTCGAAAGTCAAAATTGAAGCCATGTGGTGCTGGTCCTTACAAGGTGTTAGCCAAGATTAATGATAATGCCTACTCAGTAGATGTACCTATTGAGGAGTTTGGTGGACTTAGCAACAGCTTCAACGTTGCTGATTTGTCACCATATGCTGGAGAAGACCTTGGAGTGTCGAGGACGACGCCCTTTGAAGAGGGGGAGATGATGAGGACATCCCTATAATTACACCTACCCCAATTGCTAATGAAGATGTTCCTATTGCAAAGAAGGATCAATTCAATGAAATAAGGATTGGACCAATTACAAGAGCTCGTGCTAAGCTACTAGAACAACAGGTGAACTTGTTTCTTAATGAACCTGGTGTTTTAATTAATGAGAATTTTATACTACCTAAGTCTTTGAATTATTGTATGATCAGGTAATTAGGAGAAGAAGGCATAGCACAGAGTTAGGAGCTGAAGGAACGTGGCGTGTTGATCAATGAGAAATGCGCGAGGGAGGAGAGGGAGGAAGCGCAAGGACCTGTCCAAGACAAAGATCAACAAGAGGAGGAAGTTCTCTGCCGCGGCAGAGAAAAGCCTCGTTTTTCTGCCACGGCAGGCTACCGCGGCAGGAAAACCGACTAGGACTCTGCCACGGCAGAGCCTGTCTTGGCCGAGGCACTTGTGGCGGGTTTGTATCCAGGTTGGATGGAACCGACTCGGGTTCCACCATAGGCCGCCGCCCCTTAGACCACGTTAAAATATTTTGGAGTTGTTTCTTTCATAGAACCTCTGGAATTACCCTATGTTCGAATCTACCAACTATAATTGAGTGTGATCTGTTGTTCCATTGGGAATTAGTAGATTGCATACTACCGTTCGTGGTCACGGCTGCGTGCGCAAGAGCGGGGTGTTGTGAATATCCTACAAGGTTCGAGAGCTGTTGCATTGGCATCAGGGATCGAGTGGGAGAGTTCATAGCTACAGGCTAGTTATCTATCATCCACCGTCACCATCGACAAGTGCTTACTGAGAAGATCGGGCCACCCCATATAAGATGCACTTGATGTGATGAAGTGAATATCAAAGGTATATAGAACGATCACAGGGCACACAGATTATTTATGGTGGAGCTATAGGTATGGTATCCTAACTACACTGCAAACAAGTCCTAGTGCTGATCGTACAGAAACCCAAGAAACACACACGTGGAGAAAAACGTGGCAATGCAACTATAAAGGGTGTTGCACTACGCTCAAGAGACACTAGCAAAGCCCAAAGTAAACAGGCACAAGATTGCTCAATCTACCGGTGCACAAAGATATCACTAGGCCTCTTACTCAAAATCTCTTTTTCCACAATTTTTCTTTTTCTTTTGTATAGCTCTTTTTGCTTTTTCTGTTGCTATATTGCTTTTCCTTTTTTTTGATTTTATAGATCACACACGGCCAATTAGAAAGTACAACACCAAAATCCTAAGAGCAGCCTGTAGGAGCGGAAACTAGTCTCAAATGGGAAAGTTCCTACACCTATGTAATAGATTGGCTGTGGCTAAGGTAAAGGAAAAGTGCAAATCGGTCACACTTTGTAATTATGGTGTCGTGGCAGAAAAACAGCTCAAAATCCTGTCGTGGCAGAGAAAGACACAGAAATCCTGCCGTGGCAGAGCGGCGGCAGCAAAACAGCCAGAAATTGTGCCGCGGCAGAGCGGCGGCAGCGTGCGGTAGAGAAATTGTGCTGCGGCAGAGTCTCTGTTGGACCCGGGTTCGCGGCAGGGAAAGTGGCCTTTTCCGTGTTGTGGAAGAATCGGTAAGTATTTTTTTAACTATGGCAAACCGACTCAGCCTGGAGTAAAACACAAGGACTCTAAACTAGATCGGATCTACTAGATGACACGGAAGACAGATGATGAACATGACTAGACAAAAGAAAAACGATGAAAACAAAAACAGATCTAGACTAATTGATGAATACGACCAGCAACTATGACTCGTTTTCAATGCAATCTAGTCTATGGCAACTCTTTTTGTGGGGCTTTTTCTGTATAGGACTAAAAACACTCTCTAATCTATGGATGGATTTGTGGATGCTTACCGAAGCAACGAGGAAATCTGATACCAAGATGATATGGGGTGGCCCGATATTCTCAGCAAGCTCTTGTCAATGATATGGTGGATGATAGATAACTAGTGCGTAGCTATGATCTCTCCCGCTCGAACCCTGATGCCAATGCAACAACTCTCGAACCTTGTAGGATATGACCATGAACAGTAGTATGCAATCTAGTAATTCCCAATGGAACAACGGATCACACTCAATTATAGTTGGTAGATTCGAACACAGGGTAATTCCAGAGGTTCTATGAAAGAAACAACTCCAAAATATTTTAACATGGTCTAAAACTAATCTAGTGCGCCCCCATCTATTTAAGGGTCTGGGAGGCGACGGCCTAGGGTGGAAACCGTGTTGGTCCCACCCAACTAGGGATACAAACTGACCCAACTTGGGTTCGGTCAAACTGACACTGCCGTGGCAGAGTTGTAGTTGCTTTATCTGCCGCGGCAGCCTGCCGTGGCAGAGAATGACTCGGTTTTCCTGCCGCGGCAGAGAACGTCCTCCTCTTGTTGATCTTCGTCTTGGACAGCTCCTTGCGCTTCCTCCCTCTCCTCCCTCGTGCATTCTTCATTGATCAACACGCCTTGTTCCATTAGCTCCTCGCTCCGTGCTACGCCTTCTTCTCCTAATTACCTGATCATGCAATAATTCAAAGGCTTAGGTAGTATAAAATTCTCATTAAAACACTAGGTTCATTAAGAAACAAGTTCACCTATTGTTCTAGTAGCTTGGCACGAGCTCTTGTGATTGGTCCAATCCTTATCTCATTGGATTGATCCTTCTTTGTAATTGGAACATCTTTATTAGCAATTGGGGTTGGTGTAACTGTAGGGATGTCCTCATCACCTAATCGATCAACAGGCTATACGCCATTTTTTCTGGTATATGGGGCAGAAGCTGTATTACCAGCCGGCATAGAGCATGATTCGCCTAGGGTCACCCTATACACAGAAGCCGAAGTGTGAGAAGCCCGACAAAATGATGTTGATCTGCCGGAAGAAGCGAGAGAATTGGCATTTTCCAGATCCGCCATATATCAGCAAAATCTCTGACGCTATCATAGCCAAAAAGTAAACACCCAAGTTTTCCGGGAAGGTGATCTGGTACTCCGGCTAGTACAACGTACTGCTGGCATGCATAAGTTATCCCCCCCATGGGAAGGGCCATTCATTGTGAGAAAAGCATTGCACAATGAGTCTTATTATCTCATTGATGCAAAACCACAGGAGAAGAACAAGGCAGACAGGTCCGCGAGGAATCTAAGCGCCCATGGAATGTAGCTCTACTTCGTCCTTTCTACACTTAACAAAGAAGTGTGTGTATCCGAGTCTCTCATATGTCGGTATGTATGCCGGAAATGAGTTTATCAATGAAATCTTGGCACCTCGAGCAGTAACTCGGGGACTGCCTTAGTAATATTATTCATCCTTTGTGTTAGTTATTTATTTTTATGTCGGCTGGCTTAAGTTGCTTCTACCATAGCCGGATTAGTAGTGTGTGAGCACCAAAAACTCAACTCTTCGACTTGCTGCTGTCCAACAAGAATTGGCTTCATGGAAAGCAAGAGAACAAGTTTGGAAATGCGCAGCACACGAAAAACGACTAAGGAAAGGAACGTAATCGAGCCGACGTTTATTGTTCGGACTAACCCCATGTTTATTTTACCTTTACCGTGTTGGATTATTTTGAGCTAATCCTAAAGTTTTGAAGTATTGTTAAATCAATTTTTGAAACTCGGTCTCGTAAGTCACAAAACCGAATCAAGGTAGACACGAGCCGAGCTAGGAAATTGGAGAAACAAGAAAATGAAACTCGGGGACTACGCCCAAGTTAATCCGGCATAAGCAACTTAGTAGCAAAATATGATCTATGTACTCAATACATCTGCACCCGGCATACCGGGGATCTGATAAAATTCAAAGTGTTTTTTACGCTCAAGGAACAGCAGTAGGTGGAACTCTAGCCTCAGCTTCATCGTCTTCATTTTCTTCAATATCCGAAGCTTCGTCCCCTTCATCGCCGCTCGGGCCATCTTCGAGATATTCATCGTCAACAGCGTCAAGGAAGCTTGGTCCCTCGTTCCATTGATGGACGGGGGCAAACTGGATGAGGTTGTGGGCGCAAGCCTTGCGCCGAGCTACCCAATCCGGGTCAGTTGACCACTTTGATCTGGTGCGCAGGCGCTCGAGAAGCTTCAGGTCTAACTTTTCGTACCATGAGAGAACAAAGTGGAGGACAGTCTCAGCTCCGGCACGTGCGGAGGATTCCCTCCAGAGGTCAAGCTGGGTCTCGCACTCCATTAACTTGGCAATCAGAGCTGTGGATCCGTCATCAGGCCAGAGGGCACGGAAGATCCGGACAGATGAATCTAGGAGACTCGAACCATAGTTCTGCATGATTTCAACTCGGGAGGATAGGCTGACTATCAGATCCTCCAGGTCAAGAGGAATGGAGCCTGGACTAGATGGAGTACCTCTCTGCTGGCGGAACTTGGTAACGGCATTGGATGCAATGGCACCGCCCTCTTGGAATTTATCTGCAGACAAAACAAGTAAAATAAGTAAAGGAACCTAACCGAGAGAAATTCATGTTAGCTTAAGGAAAGGAGTTTACGGGTGACGTGGCTATGGATCCGAGTCAGCTCCTTGATGCAATTATCACGTCTCGTCCGGAGCTGCTCAAGTTTAGCATTTACTGACTCAAGCTTGACGTCGGCCTCCTTCAGCACTTCTCGATCCTTCGCAAGTTGGAGGTTGACGCGCTCTTGCTCCTCAGTGAAATCTTGGCCAGCCTTGTCCATCTCAGCTTTATGGAGCGCCTTGAGCTTTTTCATTTCAGCCTTGAGCTTGGCGATTTCATCATCTTTGGTCTGGAGAATGGCAAGTTCATCGTCCTTCTTCTTGAGCTCGGCCTGATGTTTCCCTGCTTGTTCGAGAAAATGCAGCATCATATCAGGCACAGGCGCACTATCTTCAACGGATGCTGCAACGATGTGTTAACCTGGCAGAGCCGGGGCATAAATATCTACCGAGCCAAGAAGAAAAGGAGAAAGAGCGCAGAAGGAGATTAGACAAACCTAGTTACCTTTTATTTCATCCAAGTTCTTCCTCATGATTTTATTTTCGGCCTCCACTCTAGCTGTGCAGACCGAATGACAAATTAATCCGACAGTGAAAGACAAAGAAAAATGGGAAAAAAGGCAAAGAGAAAACTTACCGCTTTTGTCGAACTCAGCAAGTATTGAATGTTTCGAGCGCAGCCCCTTGTGTGTGTCCAGGAGGCGCTGAAACTCAGCGCTCCGACGATTGGTGGTAACCTGAGAAAAGCAAAGTTGACTTAGTTGTGTGCATATTCGAAGTATACAAAATCCAGGCCAAGTGGAACTTAACCTGGCTCTAGGTGTGTGCATATTCGAAGTATACAAAATCCGGGCCAAGTGGAAGTTAACCCGGCTCTAGGTGTGTGCATATTTGAAGTGTATAAGATCCGAGCCAAGTGGAACTTAACCAGACTCTAGGTGTGTGCATATTCGAAGTGTACAAGATCCGGGCCAAGTGGAACTTAACCCAGCTCTAGGTGTGTGCATATTCGAAGCGTACAAGATCCGAGCCAAGTGGAACTTAACCTGGCTCTAGGTGTGTGCATATTCGAAATAACTAAGGCGTTATGCTAGTTCTCTAAAGAGCATCCGGCTGAGAAACAAGTTACTCCCCCGGAGGCTCGGGGACTAATGGTTATATCTCTAAGCACTTGCGCATGCTAAATAAAAGACAAAGTAACGTACCTCCATCATTCGCCCGGCGAGGTTGATAGCCTTAGCCGCTGTGTTCATTTGTGCGCTAAACTCCGTAGGCCCAAATTTCTCCGGAAGATCGTCGGTGGGATTGAGGAACTCTGTGTTGTTCCAGTTATTGACATATTCAATTAGGGCCGGGGGATAGCGCTCTCCGCTAAGCATGTGGGCGGGATCAAACCCTTGGCGTGGGCCTCCCTCCTTTCAACTTGGGCAGCTGCGAGGCTGGTGTGCAATGCAAGTTGTGTGCTAGCTGACTCGGGGGCAACATCCTTCTTCAGTGGAGTTTTCTTCGGAAGCATGGATGCGAGCGTGCGCTGTCCAGCCTCGATGGATGCTGCCCTGGCAGCGTTAGAAGTTTTCTTGGCCTTACGCTGCTGCTGAGAGATTGAGGTTTGAGCCGCGGATTTAGTCTTGGTTGCAGCCTTGGTGCTAACTGGGCCTTCTCGCCGAGTCTTGGAAGACTCGGACGAGGCAGAGGGAGTTGGTGCTACTGTTGGTGGTGTTGCTGCTGTTTGTACTTGTGGTGCTACTGTTGGTGCTGGCACTGGTACTTGTGCCGGTCTTGGCAGTGGTGATGTTGGTACTTCGGTGGTGGCAGGTTGCGGCTGAGCCGATGAGGAGCTAGGAGCATCCGCTGTCTCGGTAGAGCCACTTCCCCTTGCTCCAAGGTTGCCCTCCTCTGGACGAGGTGGGCTCGAACCCGGAGCAGCCACTGAACCCTCCTAAACAGGGCTCAGCAGGCGTATATCATCGCCACGAGGGGGAGACGGGCTATGCCGGAAGGAGGAGGAGATGCTCGAGCCGCTCTGAGGAACCTCCACCGCCGTCCTGCCGAACCAAACGATGAATGATAAGTTAAAACAAAGGAAAAGCATGTGAATATCAAAGCACGAAGCAGAGAACTGGACAAAGAGAGAAGTGACTTACTCATTAGAAGTCAAGGGCTCTTTGGGCTTCCGAGCTCTCCGGGTCATGACCTTAGTCAGAGGCTTGGTGGCGGCCTTGTCTGCGGATTTCTTTCGCCTCTTGGTAGTCTTAGCAGGTCCGGAGGAAGCAACAGAAGTAGCTGCCCTTTTCTTTGACGCGGTTGGGATAGGTTCACCCGTGGCAAGAGGAGGATCTTCATCGATCTGCCCAGCTGGGTTAGCTGAAGCCGGAAAGGCGTAAGACAGGGGTATAGCGTCAAATGCTTCCATCACCTCATCATCTGAATCATCTTCATCATCATGCAAAACTCTTAAGGAAGAGAAGTTACCGATGGGTCACTTGGTTGCATCAGGGAACGGCAGGAACATCTCCTGATCCGGCTCCTCCTTGTCCGAGACAAGACGATCCTTCGCCCACTTGAGGGAAGGCTCAGGGCCGTCCTCGAGGGTTTGCTGAAGGAACAACTAGGAAATACAAGGGGATCAGTTAAACAGCATGATCCAACATAGGATTTAACATGGAAAGAGATTGAATCACAAGACTTACCGCAGGAGGAGGCTTGTCCCGGTAGTAATGCTCAATCCCCCACTCCCAGTCAGCGGAGAAGTCTTTGTCGGTCGTAAAAAGGACCTTGACCCGGCGGAATATCTTGGTGTTGTTTAGTTCGAAGGAGGAAGTCCGGTTGGGGTCAAGTCGCCAGCTCATATGGCAAAGCTTGTGTGTGTGTTTTTGGAGAGGAGAGATCCGGCTGCGGACGAAAGTGATCATCACGTCCTCGTTGTGCAGCCCCAAATCCTTCCGCTCCTGGAACCTCTTGTTGACTTGGTTCGCCAAAACGGTGGGTTTCTTGGAGACCCGGTACCACAAATCCGGATTAGGAGGACCCGGAGCATAGGGGCGCAGCCGGATCAGATCCTCATCCGTGTTGTTTCTCACATAGAAAAAGGTTCGGGCCCAACCCTTACAGGAATCGAGCCCCGTGCCCCGGGGGAAGACGGATAGTTTCCGAGGTGAAATGGAGGCAGCACCGAATTGCGTTAGTTGTTTGTCCTCCGGGTCAAGCTGTTTATTCGGAATCACGTTCTTTCGTAGACCGAAGAAACGGATCCAGAGCTCTTTGGTGGGTCACAATCTGACATACCCTTCTATGGTGGAGGCGAAGGAAGAAAGGGATGTGATGGCATTCTCCGGGAGATGGTGTGGTTGAAGTTCGTAAATGTCGAGGAAATCATGGAAGAAGTCACTGACGGGGAGGCTAAAGCCGCCCTGGAAATGGGAGAGGAACATGACGAACTCACCCGGATTGGGTGAGGGAGCGAGCTCCTCAGAGGCGAGGCGGGTAACCACGCCCTCGGGGATGCGACGCGTGCGATAGAGCCAGTCGAGGTCGTCTTGGCACACCCAGGAACCAGCCTAGGTGCCACGCTCTGCGTTCTCCCCCCTCCTCCATCTCCTCTTCCGCGACGGTGAGCTCCTCTTCAGTCATGTCTGATGAGGATATCTACAGGGATTATCATGATTCTGACTGCCTGAACTGGAAGGAAATACTGAGTCAAATCAATAATGATTATCAGGTGAATTCATTCTTAATTGAACCTGATGTTTTACTTAATGAGAACTTTATACTACCTAAGTCTATGCATCTTTGTATGATCAGGTTTATTGATAACACAAGTGTTGCGTGAGGAGGAGGAGAGTTGCAGCAAGAAGGACAAGCGCTGATTTCCAATATCAACAAGTGCGCGAGGGAGGAGCGGGAGGCAGGCGCACTAGGATGCAATGAGGAAATCACGTATGAGCAAGAGAGAGAGATGGCGCACCAAGAATTACATGTTTGAGGTGTTCCACGACGTTTGTACTGCGTGCCAATAAGGCCGAACCCATATATGGATCGGTATGTATCAGTTTGAGTCGAACCGAGTCAGTTTGGGCCAAGTTATGGCTGTTTTTAGGCCCATTTAGAGGGGAGGACGCCCCAGCCCTCTTATAAACCTCCGTAGCCGTCACAAGTTAGGTTTTTAGACCACGTTAAAATATTTTGGAGTTGTTTCTTTCATAGAACCTCTGGAATTACCCTGTGTTCGAATCTGCCAACTATAATTAAGTGTGATCTGTTTTTTCCATTGGGAATTAGTAGATTGCATACTACCGTTCGTGGTCACGGCTGCGTGCGCAAGGGTGTGTTGTTGTGAATATCCTACAAGGTTTGTGAGCTGTTGCATTGGCATCAGGGATCGAGCGTGGAACACCTCAAACATGTAATTCTTGGTGCGCCATCTCTCTCTCTTGCTCATACGTGATTTCCTCAGTGCATCTCGCACTAGTTATCAATCATCCACCATCACCATCGACAAGAGCTTGCTGAGAAGATCGGGCCACCCCATATCATCTTGGTATCAGATTTCCTCGTTTCCTCGGTAAGCAATCCACAATCCATCCATAGATTAGAGAGTGTTTTTCATCGTATACCGAAAAAGCCCCACAAAAAGAGTTGCCATAGCCTAGATTACATCGTATTCGAGTAATAGTTGCTGATCGCGTTCCTCTATTAGATTAGATCTAGATCTGTTCTTCGTAGATTTGCTTTCTAGTGTTCTAGTTTTTTTCCACCATCTTTTTCCGCTACCATCAAGTCAGATCCGATCCAAGTAAAGAGTCCTAGTTGTGTACTACTTGGCGAGCAAAAAAAAATCGGCTCGCTGCCTCACGCCTGACCGCAGACAAGTCTGTGCTCTAGCGTGACCCAAAAAAAAATTCCGAAAAAAAAAAAATCGAACCGTCGCCTTACCACAGACCAGTCTGTGCTAGTACGAGAGGAAAAAAAAAATCTGCCGGCATCCTGCCGCGGCAGGATTTTAGGCAGTTTTTCTACCGTGGCAGAGACCAATTCTCAGGTCAAAATTTTTTTTTTGTTTATTTTTTTTACTGAGTCCACATAGCGTACCTATCCTTGTGAGCCTTAGTAAGCCTTTCTTTGTGTCTATAACTATCCTACGAGACTAGCGTGCTTAGTGCTCTACGGGCTGCTCAGTTAGCAATCTTGTGCCCGTTTCGTTGAGACATTGCTAGCGTCTCTCCTTGTGCATTGCAACACGAGCCTTCCTCCGACATACCTTACTTTTTGAGCTCATTTTCATAGTTGCAATTGCCCCATTTATCTCCACCGTGTGTGTTTCTGTGGGTCTTTGTCATACGATCAGCACTAGGACTTGTTTGTGGTGTAGATAGGATACCATACCTACAGCTCCACCATAAATACCCTGTGTGCCCTGTGATCGTTCTCTATACCTTTGATATTCACTTCATCACTTCAGTGCATCAGTCTTTGATTACGTTTGGTAGAGCATCTCTATTCACTTTGGAACGGTAAGATCTTCTTTCTTATCAGTTGTGAGTGAGTTGTGAGAGTTTCCACCATACTGATTTTGATTTGTGCACTAATGTACTAATCATGTCTTCTAGTAGTGTTGATGTGATGCAGAAAATGGAGGCAGGTGATGTTACAAATAATGTGGAGACGTACAGTTACAAATTCATCGACAATTGGCGTTGTACTGGAACTTTTTGGAAGGAAGAACGCGGTATTTTTGATGGTGATGGTCTTTTCCACCATAGTGTGATGATTGGTGAGCGATGTGCTTCCATTACCGTTGATAGTAACTCTACTATTAATTTGATCAGCGTTGAAGTTGTACAAAAGTTGCAGCTACCCACATGTGCCCGTGCGGTGCCATATCTCTTGCATGCATCATATGGCACATTGCTGATTTCACACACCGCTGATGTTCCTATGACTTTTAAAGAGCATACTGAGATTGTGCGCTGTGATGTATCTCCTATACCACTTGATTCTTGTCACATACTATTGGGAGAACCTTGGAGCAGAAGGTTTGACGCTCAAATATGTCCTGTTGTTGGAAGGATTTCTTTCAAATGGAACATGAAGAGGCGTGTTATGCTCAGGATTTCAGCCGACAAATTTCATGAGTATCATCTTCTTCGCAACGAGAGGACAAAAGAGTTCCGTTTGTCTGCTAAGTACAAGGTCATGATGAATGGTGACAATTCTATTATTTGTCATCTTGAACACGGTGTGCATTACAACCCATGTGAGAATGAGAGCCACATAGCCAAGCTGAGTGAGAGTGTTATCAAAAGTGAGCTGTGTGATTCCACTAAATGTGAGGTTGAGAGCATCCATTCTAAGAGTATGAGAGAAAAAGAAAACATCAGTGCAGTAGATGATAATACATGTGAGGATATTTCTCCTAATGTAATCATCTCTACTCCTGGTATTGTTTCTTGTGCTATGCAGGTTCCTTTTGAAGAAAGGGAGCCGCCTATTTTACAACCTGCATCACACAATCTGGTATTGTTACTTGAGGAGGATGTCGTAGTACCTACTACAGCTGAGAAGTTTGTTAATGACATTGGTACTGATTTGGAGTTTCAGCCAACATGTGCGACATATTGTGAGTCTATTCCTTTACTGAAGCCTCCTTGTGATTTGCCTTGCACTACTGTTTCAGCACCATGTGATAGTTTACCAAATTCAAATTTTGATCATGTGGTACTGATAACACATAAGGAAATACTTGCTCGAATACCACCTGCTGATATTGTGTATTCCATCATGCTAAATGAACCTATGAGTATGAGTTGTGCTATGGATAAGATTTCTGAATTCTAGCACATATTCTCCTTGTTTCACTTTCAATCTGATTGGTGAATATAGCATGCATGAAAATTTTCTTGTGGATCACATATGCATTACTTGTGATCGAATCGCTGAACTGAAACATGCTATTTTCAGCCATACATGTTGTGTGTCGACGATTTTGTGTTGTGAGATATATGCTAAAATTTGTGATGATATGAAACTAATGTCAGGTCTAGTTGATATAATGCAGCCAACACAAGTAATTTTACCTATGTTGGATCGTTGTAATCTTGCTAGAATGGAACCCCAGTTTTCATATTCATTGTGTTTATCCCAAAATTCGTTGTCTAGTTGTGCTAATGCTTTATACTTCAGTTATATTTGCAAATTGAGTTGCATTTTACATACTGGACGACATGATCATGTTCATAATAATCAGAGTAGCGCAGTCGAAGCATGGCATGATTCAATTTGGTTTTCAGACATATTAAATTGGTTTGATCTTGTTCACAAATTTGATCATAGATCTTCTTTGAGAAAACTGAATTTAATATTGAAGAACATGACTATCTATTTAGTTATTTTTTACCATGATCATGATTCTTTGTACTTCACTTATACCTGCAATTTAAGTTGCTTGATGTATACTGGACATACTTTTCATGTGAACAACAATAATACAACATGTTATATATACATATACTTTGCGTACACGTTGTTCTTTTTGTTTCTCCCACTTTCAGCTTACCTAAAGCCGAGGACGGCTTTTCATGAAGAAAGGGAGGACGATGAGGATATCTACAGGGATTATGATGATTCTGACTGCCTGAACTGGAAGGAAATATTGAGTCAAATCAATAATGATTATCAGGTGAATTCATTCTTAATTGAACCTGATGTTTTACTTAATGAGAACTTTATACTACATAAGTCTATGCATCTTTGTATGATCAGGTTTATTGATAACACAAGTGTTGCGCGAGGAGGAGGAGAGTTGTAGCAAGAAGGACAAGCGCTGATTTCCAATATCAACAAGTGCGCGAGGGAGGAGCGGGAGGCAGGCGCACTAGGATGCAATGAGGAAATCACGTATGAGCAAGAGAGAGAGATGGCGCACCAAGAATTACATGTTTGAGGTGTTCCACGACGTTTGTACTGCGTGCCAATAAGGCCGAACCCATATATGGGTCGGTATGTATCAGTTTGAGTCGAACCGAGTCAGTTTGGGCCAAGTTATGGCTGTTTTTAGGCCCGTTTAGAGGGGAGGACGCCCCAGCCCTCTGATAAACCTCCGTAGCCGTCACAAGTTAGGTTTTTAGACCACGTTAAAATATTTTGGAGTTGTTTCTTTCATAGAACCTCTGGAATTACCCTGTGTTCGAATCTGCCAACTGTAATTAAGTGTGATCTGTTGTTCCATTGGGAATTAGTAGATTGCATACTACCGTCCGTGGTCACGGCTGCGTGCGCAAGAGTGTGGTGTTGTGAATATCCTACAAGGTTCGAGAGCTGTTGCATTGGCATCCGAGATCGAGCGGGAGAGATCATAGCTACGCACTAGTTATCTATCATCCACCATCACCATCGCCAAGAGCTTGCTGAGAAGATCGGGCCACCCGATATCAATGTCTAGGTCGCTATCCTCACCGGCCCCATCGGAGGTGGGGGGAAGTGCCTTGGACTGGTACGGACCCGTGGCGGTGGTGCTGCACGGGAGCGGCAGCGATGCAGATGCGAAAAGGCAGGGTGCAGCGGCGGCGCTGCTAAGCGGATGCGGCGGTGGCAGCGCTGTCGCTAGGAGGAAGAAGAAGAAGAGGCGAAGGGGTGCGTGAGGGGGAAAAGACCAAGGGGTGCGCCCCTCCCCTATTTAACCACGCCACAGCGGGGGTAGTGAGATCGCGCGGAGCGGCAAGGCCACACGGTGTAGTCGTGTATCTGCCGGGTCAACCAATCACAGGCGGGCCACAGGAAGGGCCACAGGGCACAGGCGATCCCACGACGCGACGTGGTGATATAGTTAACGAGGAGACATACGCGACGTGACGTGTGCAACAGTAACACCTGACATTAACTGCGGCAGTAACTGGCGCATGCCCTTAAAATGAGGCAAGGTAATGATTACCCTCCACGTGGGGAAGCGTACGAGAGAAGGAAAGATGACCCGGAAAACTGAAGGGTGACCCGGCCAGCGAGTGAAAACTCGGAATGTGCCAAGGGAAAAGCTAGCCAATGAAATCGGGGCTATGAGGTAACTCGGAAAAGGGAGCAAAAGGCTCGATAAATTGAACCTGGTGTGGCCTTAGCAGCTGGAGTTGCTAAGACCGCACCAGCTTCGGGGACTAATGTTGGGGGGATACCCCCAGGTAGGGTCACGCCGGTGTATAAAGGCCGAGTTAGCCGAGGTACGGCAAGGTCAAACCGAATGCTGGCCGGGTCACCTCAAGGCAGGCCGAATCACGGAGTAACCCGGACCGGAGGATGTCCACCTAACTAAGTCCCGGCCGACGTATGTCGTATGCCGGCAGGTTTTATGTAACTTGTATGCAGGTACCCGCGTGGCCGGATTAACCAGGCATGGTCCGGGTTATATCAGGCTTTCAAGAGAAGGAAGGTATCTCGCCGGTCAAAAGGTGGTCACTGTACGTCGGAGCGTGAGCGAAGCGAACAGAGGGGAGGACCACCGGGGCGTGGCCCACAAGGGTGACACTGCCTGTGTCGGATAACGCTGGCGCCGCAGAGGCTCACGTAGCCTCTACATGGCTTACGATGGCGAAAAGTGATCCGGTCGGTTTGCTATTTTGGGAAGAGGCATATTTCATGGAATATGCCTCGACGTATGCCCTAATTGGAGACCTAGCCACCCCTTTATAAGGAGGGCTAGGGCATCTGTAGAAGAGGTTGATCTTTTTGGGTTGGCATTTGGTAGTTGGTTCCTGGGAGCTAGCTAGTGGTGAGAGTAAGAGAGCTCCTTCTTCCTCCTCTCCCCAAGACAGCTCGTGGAGCATTGTAAACCTTGTGAAGCTAGTGAATACAAAGCATCTGTGTGTGGAATCACCACACTATCCCTCCCTAGATTCCTCTAGTGCCTATTGGCCCCATCTTTAGCCTATCCATGGCATCTGCCGTGACACCACCACGACACATATCCTAACTATCGACCAAAAGCTCCTAGCACTGACTAAACCTTGTATGGTGCCTTGTCCATGTGGTGTCCATGTCGTCGTGTTCACCCCGACAATGCGCTTCTCGGAGAAGCCATAGCGGGAGGACACAATATGGTAGCCACTTCTTCCAATGGACACACCTCCCATGTACGTCAGGGCGGGAGGATATCGCTCTGCAATGGATCCTTCTTGACGTCTTTGGTCTCGTCATCAACTTCATGGCCCCGGTCATCCTGCCACCCACTTGACATACCCGTGGACGTCGCGTAGAGAAAACATGCCACCAACAGTAGTATTTCTCCCCATCGGCGCGATCTTGACCGTCGTCGTGGTGGCCGCTTCTCCTCGTGTACCTGCTTCCCACGTACGCCGTCGGTGGAGGACATCGCTCCGCTGCGAAGCCGTCTCCCATCTCTGGGTACTGCATCGACGCCATGGCACCGATCATCATGGCTCCAGCTTCTCCCCGTTGATGGGGTTCACATATACATCCAGCAAGAGGACATGACGCCGACCCGAGTCGTAGAGTTTTTTGTTGGCTATCGCTATGGTGTACCTACAAAGGAACGAACCTACTCTTTCGCGCCTCGCCATACTATAGAGCACCATGTCGCCAGCCCAAACATGCCAGATACGACAACGCCATCATTTGGGGTGTTGGGCCACGTAGAGATAAACAAAACTTTTTCCCTACGCGGTGATCCCAAGATCCAGCTCAGGTAGAAGGCCACGAGGATTACCACTAGACGTGCAGTTGCGGAGTTGATGACGCACGTCGCTTGATGTAGTGCAGTCCTCGCGATCCATTCCGGATCCACGATCCGTTCTTTCTTCGCGATCGTCGAAGTGCTGAACGTACAACACCTCCGCTGGTATCCACGCCTACAAGGAGGAGCGCCGGCGATGGACTGCTAGGTCCGGTACGGTGGTGACAGGACGGACTGGGGCTAGGGTTTCCAACACATGGAGTGACCTAACCTTGTGCTCTAAGCACCTGTGCCCCAGCTTATATAGGGAGTGAAAGTGGGCTCCACTCACTTGTGGCCCATTCACTAAAAGGCCTATATTAGCCACTACAAGTCTCACTTGCTGACTAAGTCCATGTCTCTATTTGGGTCCAACCCAAATAGGTTTCCTGTTTGGGTCTAACCCAAACTTGCTCTCACTCTTAAGTGTGTGACCCGACAGGCTCATGGTAACCCGGACACGATTCCGAGTCTCACTCGTGATTGATCAGTTGGTAGAGGCTCCTAGCAGAACGTGCCAACTCCCAAGTACCAATAAGTCATGACGACATACCTCCCAATGCGACTTTCGTCTGAGTCCCTTTTGCCTCATGATATATCTTGTCGGACTATAGGCGAATGATCGTCATCCCTTAAATAGTCCGACTCTCTTTCTCGATCTGATATAAGTGATTCATCCGACTAACTCTTAGTTGGTTGCCTCGGTTAAACACTTAACCGTGACGCACATGGCCATGCTTTCCGAATCATATCTTCTAAGAGGGCCCAGAGAATATCTCTCCAGATGGAGGGGCAAAATCCCGTCTTGGTTATTCACATCACGCAGCTTGATTCTCAGTCGACCCGAACTCTGCCTTTATAACTGCTCAGTGACGGAACAGCGTTTGACAGAACCTAAGTCGGAGATCCTCAACTCGGATTGTGCAATAACCTCGGGTCTAAGGATTGCATTGATTGAGACATGCAAATGACGACTTGTTCGTTGCAGCTCAATATGGGTCAGTCCGACTCGCTAAACTCTTTAGCCGAATCCGTGTAAGTCGGAATAGCATCTCCATGCCCATGACAAGTGGAACCTAGTCATCTGTCGACTTTCACATTGGTCTAAGTTGTGTGTCCGGCACAACCTCAATGACCAAGGACAATTAGTATGAACAACATGAATATGCAGTTCCACATTGAATCACATATTCAATGATACATATCAGTCGTTCATACATGGACCATAACCTTATGAATACACATGAATAACATCATACATGATTGCCTCTGGGGCATATTCCCAACATGGGGTAGCCAGCAGTGCCTCTTCTAGCACGACGTGCAGGCAAGGTAAGATGAAACATCTAAATCGATGCGAGAAACCATGAATACGGAGGAGTCTTTTATAGGCTAAGGTTGGTCGTGGCACTGAGGAGCCGCGTACTTGGGACCCACCATCGCGTACCCCAAAAGATAACACTGCCAGCTGGGTTCTCGGCTGCGATAATGCTCAGATGGCAAGGGATGACATTGTCAGCTAGATCATAGACATACGTGCAAACCTGCAGACGTCTATCGTTTAAGCCACAATCTCAGGTAGTAAGGGGACCCACTGTACGACCTCAATGCGATAACATGTGCACGTCTACCGTCCATGATGCCAGTTGGCCTCTCCGACCGCCAGAACTCGTATACAGGTAGAGGCTACGATGCCACATCGATCCTGGGCGGGCCCCACGGCCGCTAGAAACTATGGCCGGCATGGGCCTACGTCGCCACATCCTCTCTCGGCGGGCCCCATGATTGCGAGTCTGCAGCTAACATGGGCTCACATCGCCATGTCGGCTCTCGTAGGGCCCCGCCACCCTGCGGGTGCAGAGGTGTGTCATGCCGTGAATGACTCCTACAGAGCGTGGTCCTGCCCGCGTATGCTGACAGCGGGACCATGACAGGCACGACCCACCGTCCTGCGACGCGGGGTATGACGGCGCGCGCGACACCTGTCTATGGTCTGGAATTTTTCGGCTTAGCCCATAGCGGGGCCCATCTCACGGGATAGCAGGGCTCCATTTTTTCAACCTCCATCCCATGGCCGAAAAGAATCAGGACGACGTGAATAGTATTTTGACCCGAAACAATCTAGCGCTATTATTTACTCCTGATAAACCCTAGTGGAAAGAATTTCATGGGTCTAACCCTTTTGTGCAGTGCCGTCCACTGTAGCGCCGCACTACATAGAGCACTGTTGTCATTGGTGGTGCCATACCAACTGATAGTGTGGCGGCATGGACCCTAGTTTCGTAAGTGAGGCACCACTATCTATGGTGTTGTACTATATGGCGACGCGCTATGCTCGGTGGCTCTACACATTAATGTTAGGTAAACCCCTGTGGCTACCCCAGCCCGACCCAACCCTCATCCCCCCCCACCAAGCACACACAGAGCAGTGGCAATGGTGGCTGGTCTCCTCTCTCGAATCCCTCTCTCCTACAGATCAAATCGGAAGCTTCCCATATGGATTTCGATCCCCTAAAGTGACTAGAGGTATTCTCTCTCATTTCCTTTGTTTTTACCCATTTAAATCTTGTATGTTGGTGGCATATGTTCATATCTTGGAAAGCCTATAAAATATGGCAAGATGCGTGGTTGATTCTTATTATATTGACATAGGGGTTAGGTTCTGATTAGGATATTGTGTTAATGTTGGCATGAGTACCTATTGAATATATTGACCGTTTTGTCGTTGTAATTATCTTAGGCGCGTCAAGAATTGTTCATGTTCATCATGAGGATATGCCTTTTTGAAAGGCAATATAGAACTGAACACGGATGAGTTTGACTTGGTGTTTGAGTGTACTGCCACCTACACCGAGGTCTTGGACTAATTGAGGATTGAAATAAAATGGATGAATCCAAGTGATTCTATTGAGTTGAAACTGGCTATAGCAGTAATTTCCCATGTAGTGAGCAAAAATATTTACATGCCACCACTTCCAGGAAAAATAGTGTGTGCGCGCAAATATTAGCAAACACCACTAGCATAAGCTAGTGGTGGAGTTTGGTTAAAAATAAACGCCAGCGTTAAGTGGGTATGACATGCATAGACAGGACGAGCCTAGTAGTGGTGTTCGAGATAAGAGAATGCCATGGATCCAGAAGTTACTAACGACGACGTTCAGCTATATCAAACACCGCTATTATTTGTACCAGGAAAAGTATTTTTACACGAATTTTTTTGTATAAACAAACGTGGTACTGTGCAACTTTAAAACTAAAAACTAGAATACTTTTTAATAAGTAAGAAGGTTTTTTTAAAAAACTTAGTGGTGGCATCTCAAATTTTTGAACGCCACCAGTAAAGGGCGTAGTGGTGGCATCTCAAATTTTTGAACGCCACCAGTAAGGGGCGTAGTGGTGGCATCCCGGATTTTATGCACCCCACCATTGCAACTTCTGCTATATTTTTTAATAAATAAGAAGGTTCTTTTTGAAAAATGTAGTGGTGGCGTCTCAAAACTTTCGAACGCCACCACTAAGTGGCGTAGTGGTGGCGCCCAGAATTTTTAATGATGAAAGATTGATAATGATGAAATATTGAGTGAACCTTTAGCAAAAATAAGTTGAAGATCAGAGGAGAATCATACCTTATATTGATTGAGTGTGAGGAATCGAAGAAAGAACGAGTAAATTTGAAGATCCAATGGAGGTGGTTTAGAGTTTGGAGGAAGAAGAAAGAGAAATATTTGTTTTAGGAGATTTTTAGGTTACCTCCTCATGGTGTTTATGGTGTCCGCGTATGTGGTACGGGCGGGTGGTACAACCGGAGGCTGCCCATACTGGGTAACATACCTTGGGGTTGATGAACCCTTCCAGCGATGCACTTGGTACAAGCACGCGGTACGAGCGCGCACGCCCGTATTGTTGGTCGTTATCTGTTTGGTACCTTTGCTTGAAATCTGATGGTTTTCTCGAGGGTACGGTACGGGCACATCTTGACTGTACTGGTGGTCGTTATGAGCACTATTTTCTGCGACAAAAATCATAATTCGAGTCTTGATGTGGTACGGACGCATGATACGGTCCCTTCCGGCCGTACTACAGGTCGTTAAACGGCCTGTGAGCTGCAAAACTCAAAGATTTTGATTAGTAGCTCCGTGTGTCTTTGCACATCTTATCAAAGGACAAGATAAAAGCAAGTATATTATATAAACATCAGCAATACCTCTTAGGCCATGTGTTAGTAAAATAAAAGATCGAGGATTACCTTATTTCTTCTACTCTCTCCAAAGGTCTTCTTGAACACTCTTCATTAGAAACAAACAAAACAAAAACAAAACAAACAAAACTAACAAGACTAACACAAAAGTAAAATTTTATTTCACATGGGTTGCCTCCCATGAAGCACTTCTAGTTAAGGTCAATTAGCTTGACCCCGATGGCGATCATTTAGGTTTAATGAGTGGAATGCCCACTCCAAAGTAATTGGCTTTCAAAATAATTATACCATCGTCATCGTTAGGCTTGGCCTTCTTCTTCCTAGGGAGTGGACTATAAAAGGATCTCTAGATGGTAGCCCTTTCCTCACATTACCCTCATGTAAATTAATTAAAGCTTACATAGTTCTTAGGAATGGCCTACCTAAATTATAGGTGCTATGGGATCTCCCGGCATGTCCACAATAACAAGATCAATAAGAGCGGGACTACCTTTAATTTCTATAACTATATTTTATTTTATCCCAACAGCTTGCTTATAAGTTGAATCCGCTAGATGGAGTCTAAATTCAGTGGTTATAAAGGGCCCCAAGTTTAATTTATCAAATAATCTTTTGGAAATTGTTGAGACACTTGCACCAAGATCACAAAGTGCGGATATCTCATTAACTCCCAATTTAACTTTAATAGTGGGCTCAAATATATCATCTAGCATAGCAGGAAGCTTATCAACTAGTCTATTATACTCCATGTCTAAATCTCGAACTTTATATGCTACTTGTTGTAAAAATTATTGGTACATAGCATCATTACCTTGTTCTATACCGGGATTCTTTACGATGATCATCTTTAGTAGACCTTCCATGATATATTCCGGTGTTGGCGTGTTGCTATAATCTAGCTCTTCGGGCTTTTCTTCAATGGTTACCACCGTCATCATCTTGTGGTCTTCTACTGGATTTGGCTCGGGTTTTGTAACACCCCGGTAAAACCACTACTAGAAAAGCGCGTGTTGTTTTCCTTTTGTGCATCATCATGACTGCATGCTCATGTCATCATGCCATCTTGCATTTGAGCATCGTCATGTTACCATGCATCTTTTTGCCTAAAAATTATTTCTCATCCTATGTTTATTTTTTATGCCTCCCTCTTTATTTTAAATGTAAAGCCCAGTCCTTCCGGACATTTTGTTTTGTCTATAAACTATATTTACAAAAGGATAATTAAAACAAAATAAAAATGAATAGAACTATTTTTATACCAGGGAAGGCCGCCACCGGCCAGGCCCAGCTGGCAGTAGCCTACCGCCCTAGCTAAATGCTAGCCATCTACCCTAACCCTAAACACACACCTCATCCCTCAGCTATCGACAACGCCGCACTCGCCTGCCCGTTTCTCTCACGCGACCCCGCGCTCGCACGTGGCCCTACCACCTCGTTTCGATCCGTTTCACCCCCACCTAACCCGTCTCCTTCCCGAGCCCGAGCCCGAGCCCGACCTCCCCAATCAAGCTACGTCGCCGCCGACTAGGGGCTCCTCCCTCTCCATCCGGGTGCCCCTTCCTCGCCCTTCCACCTCCGTGGTCTCCTCTGCTCGGAGCCACGACGCCCTACGCCGTCGGCTACCTCTCCCTGCACGGACGAGCCCGCGCATCTCCGCCTCGAGTCCCGCGCCGTGTCCTCTGCGAGTACCCGCCCCCCATCGGGCCAGTGCCATCACACGCCTTCTCCACTGCGGCACCAGCGCGAGAAGGTCCGCCCCTGAGGCACGGCCTCGACCCAACAACCCCGCTGATGCAGCTCGTCCTATGGATGCTCCTACATCTCCACCACCAAGTCCCCCAAGTGGACCCATGACTCGTGCTCGAGCCAAGCTTCTCCAAGCTAAGGTGAATTCCCTCTTGTACTCATGTGATTTCGATACACCCCTGGACGGCTTGCTACTTCATGCCCTGACACTGTGCATCATCAGGTATGAAGACACGAGCCAGAGGAGCGATGGAGCAGCCAACAGCTGCCAGGAGGACGCGGTACTAACGGCACCTGGAAGCGGTACTACCGCTCATGGGCAGCGGTACTACCGCCCCGGACAGAGAGATGGACCCGAAGCCCCAGATCCCACCGGTACTACCGCACTCAGCAGGTGGTACTACCGCACGCACCTAAAGACTCACGCCAAAGCTTCTGCCCGCTCTGGTACTATCGCGCCCTTCCAGCGGTACTACCGCATCTGACTAGTACTACCGCTCAACCGACCAGTACTACCGGACACCCCAGGGCCTGCGCGCTCCAGCTCGGCCCTTTGGCCTTGTAACGCACCCTTTTGATACTTTAGTTGCCTAAACTACCCCTGAACTTGTGGCTAGCCTATATATAACCCCCACCTCTATTGTAAACCCTAGGCATGCTATTTGAATTAGTGGAAACCCCTTGTGGATCTATCTAATTCTTGCCTCATGCTCCTTGACCAAGGAGCACCAATATCACCAAACCTCGTTGGAGTTTGCATCGTGCCTCCGTGTTGTACAAGGCCTAGGCATCGGAGTCCCTTTGCCTAGACGTCAAGATCTCACCGAGTCTCCCATCTCGCCGTGCCAGTTCGAGAGAGAGTCCTCCGCCCGATGCCGATCCTAGGGATTGCGCCGGACTGGTTACCGCCGGCGAGAGCTATTGATGTGTATCGTGGTTTTGTGTGTGTGTTCATCGCGTTCTTCGTGCGTGTGTTCGTCGTGTTCATCCTCCCCTCCTCTCCCCCGCACTCCATCCTCGATTTGAAAGGGAATCGTGATAGCTCAGGCCACCCTAGAGGTTTGCCCTCAACATATTGGTATCAAGAGCTTCATTTCTCACGATTTCCTCCACAAACTTTTCTTCTATCCACCAAAAATTCGAAAATCCCCAAAAAAAGAGCCCCAAATTTGCCTTCGGATCGATCTCTAGCTTGGTACGTTTTTCGTGGTTTTAGTCCATAGATCTGTTGCTTGGGGTATCGATCTACCTTCTTTGTGTGTCCCTAGCCCGAATTTTGTTCAGTTTTCCGCCAATTTGAGGATTTTTGGGCTGATTGTGCGTTCAAGTTCTAGATCCACGCGCCCAGGAATTCGCGAAGCAGTACTACCGCTAAAACGAGCGGTACTACCGGCTGGTCACAGCGGTACTACCGGCTGGTCACAGCAGTACTATCGGTCACCGGTACTACCGGACGTTTTGAGCAGTACTACCGCCCCTAGCTGACAAGAAATTTTTCACCCCCATTTTTGTTCGCTAATTTTAGAATTGGCTTGTTCGTGTTTCGCGTGTGTGTCGCCCAACTGACTTCAAGCTTCCGCAACAAGATTCACATCCCGCGCTCATCGACACTGCGACACCGAACATCATCCCCAACACCGGTAGCAAGTCGTCAATACCGAAGGCATAACTTGCTCCACCTTGTTAACCCTTCTTCCTTGTGTGTATCTATCCTATGAGAGCAGCTCATTTTGTGTTTGCCTAAGCATTGTGCACTTGTCCTTGGAAAGTGAGAGTGTGAGAGCAAATACAAGTGTTAACATAGTAGTATAGAAAGGGAGAAAAAGAATAAAAAAGCAAAAGAAAAATAGAAAGATACATAGTCTCCCAATACAAAGAGAGTCTCAAGCTTGTAAGCAAGGCGAGAAAAAGAGCGCGACTGAGGCAAGTGCACAAATCCGTTGCTTATTTCTCTTTTGGCAAACGAGTTGTGGTCTCTCCTTGCGTTGGCACGACACCGAGCGTAGTCTTCGTTAGTACCTTTTGTGCTCTTTTTCATAGTCGTGCTAACCACATCCGTCTCCACGTGTGTGTATCTTTGTGTTTTGTAGATCGTTTCCTTTTTTCTTTGATCTTTGGTTCTCTACCACTTTTGACAATAACCTTTTCTTTGGATCGTTTCGTTTGGTTTTCCACAATCCTAACCTTCCACCCGCAGCTTTTGAGAGTTAGTTCTTTCTTTAGTGTGAGTTTTCTTTGCGATTCCACTTTGCACGCTTAGATCTCACTTGTGGTTTCTAGTTCGGTGCAATCCCCAAGGTGAGGAACAAGGCTAACACCACCATATTCCACTTCCATATACAATACTTGTGTGTTTTGTATGATGGATAGGCACGGTGAGTCGAGCCAACCACCGTACCAAGAAGAAGAACAAGGACTACACATGACGCGCGCTAGTCACTTCATCGTTCGACAAGAGTTCTGTGAACGTTGCCAAGCCCTTGAGACACATCAAGATGAAAAATTTGGCGAGACGCAAGCCGAGTTCAAGAACATCGACAACCGCTTCGACGGTCTAGAACGACAAATGCACGCAATGCATCACAACTTTGGCCATCAAAATGAAGCGCTTCAACGCTCCATCGCCGAAACAAATGACAATCTTCGATGCCTCATTGTTGGAATGGCAAGACCATGTTCACGCGCGTCAAACTCTTCAAGTTGTTCGTGTCGTCACACACCTCTTCAACAAGATCTTCATGCAAGTGTTCCAAGACGCAATGATGCCCCCGTGGTTGAAGATGGAAGTTGTTCGAACTATGTACCTTCCCCACGGCACGCCGCAATGTCAAGCTATGATGGTGATTTCTCTTCAAGGCCACGAGCAAGGAAAGAAGCACACCGTCATCATGCAAGGGCACTATTGATCCAACATGAGTAACCACAAGAAGAACCGCAAGTGCAACCGCAAGTCTACCAACATCGACCCCGACACATACTTGACACAACAAGTGACGACTCCAATTTGGAGAATCAAGCTCATCATCGACGTGAAGCTCTCCAAGATCTCCCTCCTTGTCATCATCGTCATGAACGTCAACAACGATACCCAGGTCATCACGAGGCGCCTCCTCCACCACACCAAAATATGGAGCGTCAAGTGGTACAAGTTGAGAGACGCTCACCACATCAGGAGGCTCACGACCATGATCTTCGTAGTGAGGCCCATGTGCCTAATCGCCATCATCAACTGAGGAATGAGCCTCCTCTTCGTCATCAACCGCGTCATGAGGCTCCACATCCTCAACACCCTCATGAGGCCCAAGCGCCTCAACATTGCCAACAACCGCGCCAAGAGCAAGAGCAAGCTCCGCAACAACAATATCAAGAGCAAGCTCCTCAACAAGGTCACGAGAACCAAGTTCCACCGCATCAACCGCAAGATCATAAACAAGTTCAACACGCTCGTCGCAATGACGGCAATGATGAAGAAACATTTGGCAAGATCAAGTTCACTATGCCCAAGTTTACCGGATCCAATGACACTGAAGAATACCTCTCATGGGCACTCAAAGTTGACAAGATCTCCCGCATGCATAGTTATAGCAACGAGAAGATGGTCGCCATGGCTTCATTTGAGTTTGATGATTATGCCAACCTTAGGTGGGGACAAGTTCAAGTTGCCCGTGAGGCAAGACAAGAACCGGCAATCACAACTTGGCATGACATGAAGGCTCACATGAGATCCCGGTTCATCCCCGCGCACTACACGCGTGACCTCTTCAACAACCTTCAATCGCTTCATCAAGGGACAAAGACCGTGGAAGAGTACTTCAAGGAAATGGAACTCAACTTGATTCGTGCAAACATTGATGAGCGCATGGAGCAAACTATGGCACGTTTCCTTATTGGATTGAACCACCCAATCAAGTGCATTATCTAGTTCCAAACATACAATGACATGGTTGGGCTTGTGCACATCGCAACAAAGGCGGAACGTCAAGTGCAAGAGGATATCAAGTACAAAAAGCCCAAGACGTATTTCATCTACAAGCAAGCTTCAACCGCTACGCCAACAACCTGCAATGGAAGCTCCTCAAGTACCTCCAAGCCTTCCTTCAAACCCACACTTCCTTAAGGAAAACTTCCCCCAAGTGGCAAACAAGCAAAGAGTGATACACCTTTCAATGGTGAATGCTACAAGTGTGGAGGCAAAGGACACAAGTCGGCCGAATGTGGAAACAAGAAAGTATTGTTCATCCATGACAATGGCGACGAAGAGTACTTGAGTGAAGATGAATTTGATGCTCGTGTCAAGGAAGCAATGTCAAGGCAATGCGTGGAAGATGACCAAGAACTCCTAATGTGTGAACATGACGCAAGTCCATCGCTTGTCGTCACAAGGATATTGACCACTCAAGCACAAGAGCATGAAGTCCAACGCTCCAATATCTTCCAAATACGAGCCGGCATCAATGGAAAATCTATCAAGGTGATCATTGGCGGAGGGAGTTGCCACAACCTCGCTAGCACAGAGTTGTGTGAGAAGCTCAACCTCACCCTCCATCCGCACAAGCACCCCTACCACGTGCAATGGCTAAGTGACCAAGGGTCCGTGAAGATCAAGCATACTGTATCAGTCTCCTTTGCCATTGGTCCTTACAAAGATACGGTGGAGTGTGATGTGGTTCCTATGACAGTTTGCCACATGCTTCTTGGTCGACCGTGGCAATTTGACAAGGCTGGTCTACATGATGGTCGCACCAATGTATACACCTTCAAATGGCTCAACAAAACATGTATTTTGCAACCAATGACTCCTAGCCAAATAATTACGGACAATGCAAAGGCTTTAGCGAGGGTGCAAAGCACAACACCTACTTGTGAGAAGAGCGGTGAGAAAGAGAACCACCTCATAGTGAGTGAGAGCCACAAGCCAAACTCGAGTGAAAAAACTAAGAGTGTTCTCCTTGCCACCAAAAGTGAGATGAGAGAAGTGCGGAAGAACCCATCCATCTTGCACTACGTCCTCATTTCCAAGGGACTAGCGCAAGGAACTAGTGAATTGACCAATGTTCCTCCATATTTGATGAATGTTTTGCAGGAATTCAAGGACGTGTTCCCCGAAGAGCTCCCACATGGTCTACCTCCACTTCACGGCATCGAACATCGCATTGACCTAATCCCCGGGGCACCACTTCCCAACTGCGCCGCTTACCGCAGAACCCGGAGGAGACAAAGGAGATTGAATGTCAAATCAACCAACTCGTCTCCAAATGTTTGATCCAAGTTAGCACTAGTCCAAGTGTCGTACCCGTGATTCTTGTTCCAAAGACGGATGATACGTTACGGTTATGCATGGACTATCGTCCAATTAATGCTATTGCGTGCGTTATCGACATCCCATACCGCATCTCGATGACATGCTTGATGAGTTGTGTGGAGCCACTATTTTTTCGAAAATTGATCTTCGTAGTGGTTACCATCAAATACGCATGGCAGAAGGTGATGAGTAGAAAACCGCCTTCAAGACCAAACTTGGTCTCTATGAATGGTTGGTTATGCCCTTTGGTTTATCTAATGCCCCATCCACCTTCATGCGACTTATGAATCATACCTTGCGTTCTCTCATTGGAAAAAGTGTTGTTGTCTATTTTGATGAAATTCTTGTTTATACAAAATCACTTGAGGACCATATAACACATGTGAAGGAAGTTTTGCAAATCCTTCGACATGAAAAGATTTATGCTAATATTCCCAAGTGCACTTTTGCTAAAGACAAGTTGATTTTTCTTGGATTTGTCGTTTCTTCGAAAGGCATTGAAGTTGATGTTTCCAAGGTTAAGGACATACGAGATTGGCCCATCCCAACAAATATGAGTGAAGTCCGAAGTTTTCATGGGTTGGCCGGTTTCTATCGTCGCTTTGTGAAAGACTTTTCGACCATTGCTTGTCCCCTCAATGAATTGACCAAAAACAATGTCACCTTCGTGTGGGGCAAGGCACAACAAAAAGCTTTTGATGAACTTAAAAAGAGGCTCACCGAAGCACCTCTTCTTGCCTTACCCGATTTCACAAAAACTTTTGAGATAGAGTGTGATACTAGTGGTATTGGCATTGAAGGAGTCCTTATGCAAAACTGGCATCCTATAGCCTACCATAGCGAGAAACTTGATGGTGCTCGCCTTAACTATCCAATTTATGACAAAAAGCTTTTTGCCTTAGTTCATGTCCTTCAAGTTTGGCAACACTACCTATGGCCTAAAGAATTTATCATACATTCCGACCATGAGTCGATGAAATATCCCAAAGGCCAAGCCAACTTGAGTAGGAGACACGCTAAGTGGGTTGAATTTATGGAGTCTTTTCTGTACATTGTCACGTATAAGAAGGGCAAAGATAATGTAGTTGCGGACGCTTTGTCTTGCAAACACACAATCCTTCTTACGAGACTTGAAATCAACGTGTTGGGTCTTGAGGAAATAAAAACTTTCTATGCTTCCAACCCGTTCTTTAAACCAATTTTCGCAAAGTGCTCCATTGCCAAAGGAGTTGATGATTTCTGTTTGTATAAGGGCTTTCTATTTAAACAAAACAGGCTTTGCATTCCGAAGTCGTCGCTTCAACTTTTGCTTCTCCAAGAATCTCATGGTGGAGGCCTCATGGGTCACTTTGGCCGCGACAAGACATTGGACATGCTCTCCAATCACTACTTTTGGCCCAAAATGAAGCGTGATGTGGAGCGCTACGTTCAACGATGCACGACATGTGTTCAAGCTAAGTCGCAAGCTAATCCTTATGGTCTTTATATGCCATTGCCTATTCCTCATACACCTTGGTCCGACATTAGCATGGATTTTGTGTTAGGATTGCCTCGATCTAAGCATGCTCATGACTATATTTGTTGTCGTGGATCGCTTTTTCAAAATGGCACACTTCATTCCGTACCATAAGACCGACGATGCTTCACATGATGCAAATCTGTTTTTCAGGGAAATCGTCCGTCTTCACAGTGTGCCACGAACAATCATCTCCGACCGCGATGTCAAATTCATGAGCTACTTATGGAAGACCCTCATGGACAAGCTCGGCGTCAAGCTACTCTTTTCATCCGCATCGCATCCTCAAACCGATGGCCAAACCGCAGTTGTCAACCAAAGCCTCAGGACTCTCCTTCGTGTGTTGATCAAGAAAAACCTCAAGGATTGGGAGGAATGCATTCCACACACCGAGTTCGCCTACAACCGTGCCAAGCACTCAACAACCAAGATGAGTCCATTCATGATCGTCTATGGGTTCGAGCCACTCACTGCGCTCGACATCCTACCTCTACCTCTCCATGAGCGCACAAACATGGACGTCGAGAAGCGCGCACAAGCCATGAAGAAACTTCATGAAGAAACAAGAGCTACTATCGAGCAACAAGTACTTCGCCAAGCTTCAAGGTTAAACAAGGACAAGAAGGAAAGGATATTTGAAGAAGGTGACCTTGTGTGGATACACCTAAACAAAGACCGCTTCCCCAAGGAATGTGACTCCAAGCTCAAGCCACGAGGAGATGGCCCCTTCAAGGTCCTCAAGAGAATCAACAACAAAGCATACATCATTGACATACCGACCTCCAAGTACCTTGCAAGCAATACTTTCAATGTCAACAAACTTTCACCCTACCATGGAGATGCTCAAGATGATAACCGTGAAGAGTCGAGGACCACTCTTTCCCAAGGGAGAGCTGATGCAGCCCGTCCTACGGACGCTCCTACATCTACACCACCAAGTCCCCTAAGTGGACCCATGACTCGTGCTCGAGCCAAGCTTCTCCAAGCTAAGGTGAATTTGCTCTTGTACTCATGTGACTTCGATACGCCCCTGGACGGCTTGCTACTTCATGCCCCGACTGATGAGGACATCCCTACAATTACACCTACCCCAATGACTACTGAAGATGCTACGACTGTTGCAAGAAAGGATCAGTCCAATGAGATTAGAATTGGACCTATTACAAGAGCTCGTGCTAAGCTACTAGATCAACAGGTGAATTTGCTCCTAAACGAATCTGGTACTTTGATTGATGAGAACTTTATACTGCCTAAGTCTATGCATTTATGTATGATCAGGTTCGTTGGATAAACAAGCATGGCGCGAGGAGGAGAAGGGTTACAAGAGAAGCCCCACATGATGATCGCCCAAGGATGCGCGAGGGAGGAGCGGGAGGAAGGCGCAAGAGAAGATCATCAAGACAGAGGCAAGAAGATCTGCCACGACCGGAGTGTCCGGCCGGATCCACCCGGACTGTCCGGCCTAGTCGAGAGGCGAACTGGCGTGGACAATCAAAATATCAAATCGGCCAAGCCATACTACATACAATGGTTGAGCAACAATGGTGAGATGAAGGTAAATCATATGGTACGTGTGAATTTTCAAATAGGGCCATACAAAGATTCAATTGATTTTGATGTGGTTCCTATGACTGTTTGTCACCTATTATTGGGTCGGCCTTGGATCTATGATTTTCATGTGCAACACAATGGCCGAGCCAATACATATCACTTGGAATTCAAAGGGAAGAAGATTACTATGCAGCCAATGACACCACAAGAAATTGTGAATGATTCTCGGCAGAAGATAGAGGTGAACTTGAAGGAAGATACTACCACTCGGCAAGACTGTGTGACAACTGTTCCTGATGTAATTGAGCCTAAATTGAGTGATATAACAAAAAGTGAGAGAGTGCCTGGGTTATTGATATTAGCCACCAAGGAGGATATGAGAGAGTTTCGTGAGGATCCTACAGCCATGCCACTTGTGCTCATGTATAAGGGCGAGGTATTGGTTTTCTAACGACATGACCCCTATTTCTCTTGGTATCTCTTCTGTTTTGCAGGACTTTGGGGATGTGTTTCCAGAAGACGTACCCGTAGGTTTGCCTCCATTGCATAGTATAGAACATCAAGTGGACCTGATTCCTGGCGCCACACTTCCCAACCGTGCACCTTACAGGACTAATCCCGAAGAAACTAAGGAAATTCAGAAGCAAGTACAAGCGTTTCTGGATAAAGGGTACATTTGTGCACTTTATGCAACTGGCCATGATTTTGCTTAACCATTTCGTTTGTGTGCTCTTCGAAATGCATGGGATAAGTATCATATACATGATGGATATTCGTTTCGAGCTAACAAACTATGTATTCCAGAATCGTCGTTGCGTTTGTTCTTAGTGCAGGAATCACATGCTGGTGGTTTGATGGGTCACTTTGGGCGTGAGAAGACGTTGCTCATGCTTGCTGATCACTTTTATTGGCCCAAGATGAGGCGTGATGTGTACAGATTTGTGAGCCGATGTATTACATGCCACAAGTTGAAATCTAAGCTGAAGCCTCACGGTTTGTATACACCTCTCTCTGCACCTACTACGCCATGGGAAGACATTAGTATGGATTTTGTGCTAGGTCTTCCTAAAACTCAGAGAGGTCATGATTCTATATTTGTGGTAGTGGATAGGTTCTCTAAGATGGCTCATTTTATTGCCTGCCACAAAAGCGACGATGCGTCGCATGTTGCTAACCTGTTTTTCAGGGACATCGTGAGATTACACGGAGTACCAAAGACGATTGTTTCTGACCGGGACGTAAAGTTCATGAGCTACTTTTGGAAGACCTTATGGGGGAAGCTAGGAACGAAGCTGTTGTTCAGTACTACATGTCATGCCCAAACAGATGGTCAAACGAAGGTGGTGAACCGAACATTGTCACAGCTGCTAAGGACCATGATTAAAAAGAATCTGCGGGAGTGGGAAGAGTGTTTGCCACATGTTGAGTTTGCTTACAACAGGGCTGTGCATTCAACTACTCAGCTTTGTCCTTTTGAGGTGGTGTATTGTTTCAAACCATTACGCCACTTGATATGTTGCCTCTGCCATTACATGAGAGAGTTGATATGGAGGCATCAAAACGTGCTGATTATGTGAAGAAAATACATGAGAAGACTCGAGAGGCTATTGAGAAGAAAGGCAAGAACATTGCGGCTGCAAGGAATCAAGCAAGGAAAGAAGTGTTGTTCGAGCCTGGAGATATGGTTTGGGTGCATCTACGCAAGGATAGGTTTCCACTACTTCGAAAGTCAAAATTGAAGCCACGTGGTGCTGGTCCTTACAAGGTGTTAGCCAAGATTAATGATAACGCCTACTCGGTTGATATACCTATTGAGGAGTTTGGTGGAGTTAGCAACAGCTTCAACATTGCTGATTTGTCACCATATGCTGGAGAAGACCTTGGAGCGTCGAGGTCGACGCCTTTTCAAGGGGGGGAGATGATGAGGACATCCCTACAATTACACCTACCCCAATGACTACTGAAGATGCTACAACTGTTGCAAGAAAGGATCAGTCCAATGAGATTAGAATTGGACCTATTACAAGAGCTCGTGCTAAGCTACTAGATCAACAGGTGAATTTACTCCTAAGCGAATCTGGTACTTTGATTGATGAGAACTTTATACTGCCTAAGTCTATGCATTTATGTATGATCAGGTTCGTTGGAGAAACAAGCATGGCGCGAGGAGGAGAAGGGTTACAAGAGAAGCCCAACATGATGATCGCCCAAGGATGCGCGAGGGAGGAGCGGGAGGAAGGCGCAAGAGAAGATCATCAAGACGGAGGCAAGAAGATCTGCCACGACCGGAGTGTCCGGCCGGATCCACCCAGACTGTCCGGCCTAGTCGAGAGGCGAACTGGCGTGGACAATCAGAATATCAAATCGGACACTACACGGACTCCACCCGGAAACTTCAAAGTTTCTGGCCAGACCAGACTGTCCGGCACAATTCACCCGGAGTGTCCGGCCTGACCGGACTATCCGGCCGATTTCGACCGGAGTGTCCGCCCGCCGACCGAATCTGGTCCGAGTCGGTTTGTATCAGTTTGAGTCGTTTGCGTGTCGTTTCGGTTTCTGGCCGCCCCAGCTGCCCTTATAAGCCCTGGGACGACCCCTAGTTAGGTTTTAAGACCATGTTAAAATATTTTGGAGTTGTTTCTTTCATAGAACCTCTAGAATTAACCTGTGTTCGAATCTACCAACTATAATTGAGTGTGATCTGTTGTTCCATTGGGAATTAGTAGATTGCATACTACCGTTCGTGGTCACGGCTACGTGCGCAAGAGCGTGGTGTTGTGAATATCCTACAAGGTTCGAGAGTTGTTGCATTGGCATCAGGGATCGAGCGGGAGAGATCATAGCTACAGGCTAGTTATCTATCATCCACCATCATCACCGCCATCCGCTTACTGAGAAGATCGGGCCACCCCATATCACCGACACTGTGCATCATCAGGTATGAAGACACGAGCCAAAGGAGCGACGCAGCAGCCAACAGCTGCTAGGAGGGCGCGGTACTACCGGCCCCTGGAAGCGGTACTACCGCACAGAGCAGTACTACCGGCCCCTGGAAGCGGTACTACCGCTCATGGACAGCGGTACTATCGCCCCGAACAGAGAGATGGACCTGAAGCCCCAGATTCCACCGGTACTACCGCACTCAGCAGGCGGTACTACCGCGCGCACCTGAAGACTCACGCCAAAGCTTTGGCCCGCCCCGGTACTACCGTGCCTTTCCAGCGGTACTACGGCATCTGACCGGTACTACCGCTCAACCGACCGGTATTACCCGACACCCCAGGGCCTGCGCGCTCCAGCTCGGCCCTTTGGCCTTGTAACGCACCCCTTTGATACTTTAGTTGCCTAAACTACCCCTGAACTTGTGGCTGGCCTATATATAGCCCCCACCTCTATTGTAAACCCTAGGCATGATATTGGAATTAGTGGAAACCCCTTGTGGATCTATCTAATTCTTGCCTCATGCTCCTTGACCAAGGAGCACCAATATCACCAAACCTCGTTGGAGTTTGCATCGTGCCTCCGCGTTGTACAAAGCCTAGGCATCGGAGTCCCTTTGCCTAGACGTCAAGATCTCACCGAGTCTCCCATCTCGTCATGCCGGTTCGAGAGAGAGTCCTCCGCCTGACGCCAATCCTAGGGATTGCGCCGGACCAGTTACCGTCGGCGTGAGCTACTGGGGTGTACCGTGATTTTGTGTGTGTGTGTTCATCGCGTTCTTCGTGCATGCGTTCGTCGTGTTCATCCTCCCCTCCTCTCCCCCGCACTCCAACCTCGATTTGAAAGGGAATAGTGAAAGATCGGGCCACCCTAGAGGTTTTCCCGCAACACCCGCCCTCCTCCAGCTCTCTGCCCCCTCTCCGCTGCTCAAGCCCCTTGGCCCCGAGCTCCCCTATGACGTCCACAGCTCCTTCTGACTTGAGCACCTCGCGGCCGCTCTCTGCCGTGGAGACCCGCCGCCGCTCACCTCTCCCTGTCGTCAGGCCCTCCCTCGGCGCCTCGTCGACCTTCGCATCACGGGTCCCCTGGCCATCATCGCCGGCGCCCTGCCTCTGCCTTCCTCTGCAACGCCATCGGCTATCAGCGTCTACCCAAGCATCGCCGCCTGTCGTGTCGCGTCGTCCTCTAGGCGCTTGTTCAAGCTTGCCCGCATCACGCATGTGGGCACGTCCAGCACCTGGGCCGTGCTCGCCTGCTATTGATTCAATGTGTAGGAACCTTGCTCTATGGTTGTTGTCTCTTGTGGGTACGCTAGTGTTCTACCGCAAGCCAAGTGTTCCTCCGTTTTTGTTTGAGGCTAGTAGCACGACGCATCTCGCCGGACTCCTGCGTATGTTCTCTATAGCCAAGTCATGTGTCTTCCCTCGGTTGTTTCGCCCCGCTGTCATCAAGTGAGCCAAGCAAACTATGTATCCAAGGACACGTCAAGATCTTCGTGACGACAAGATCGACACCGACCTGGGCGAATCCAATGAACCACCGACGCCAAACCAAGTCCTTCAAGGACCATCGAAGCCAGAACCCTAGGTCTCCGACATGGAACGAGAAGGAGTTCTATGGGAGCCGATGACCCGAAGCTCTTCTTCATGGAACACTGAGTCCTCCTTCTTGGAGTCCAAATACCAAACCCCGAAGACCGATCCCGCCGATCCGGAACCCCTTTCCTGAGCCCTATTTTATAAAATGTTATATAAACTTGCTGCATATTAAATTGTTCATGATTGCACACATGCTTTGTCATTTGGGGCGTATTTTGTTTACTCACATAATAATTAAATATGGAGACTATATGCGGGCTATTCTAGTCTTATATTGGCTCCGTTTAAATTTTTGTAGCGAACCGATGTCATGTTTTGCCTTGTTAATGTAACATTTAAATTGCGGGGCAGCTAATTGACATGAACCTCCTAATTAATTGTTGGGACCCGGGTTCCGCTTAATATTGCCTAATTGCATCGCACCTTGCCATGTCATACATCATACATGCATCATGCCGGTCTTCTGCCGTAGTATTAAATAGTACATCCGGTGTTTCTTTTAGTGATTCGCTTCTTCACGGATTAGGCCGTTGAGTTGACGCGAGTATCAACCAGTTCTTCAGATAATGTATCTTCAACTATGTTTCTCAGCCGAGCATTCTCCCCCTTTCTACCTATTTTGCATTTATAGTTTTTACTTTCTCTTGTGGATCTATTGCTATCCGTGTTGCGATGCTTTAGTTTTCGTGCACCATTTATATTCCTTGCATCCTCTATATTGCCTTAGACACCTCCTATTACCTATTGTTTGATAGACAATCGGCCTTGCGAGTTGTAGTTGCTTGCTCAGGTGCTGCTTCGCGTCGTCGATGTTCCACCGTTGATGGGAGGTTGGCACATGCTTAATGGTGGAGATGATCATGACTTTAATTTCAACTATTAATTAAAAGGTTGGGATAGATATAACTAATGCAGATGCATCGGTGGGCAATTGATAATATTTGGTTTTTAACCGCTCACTTGTGTCCCGTAGGCCCTGAGTACTTGATACTTGTTCCTTGACTATCACACTATTCGCATGTGGGACCATCAATCTCTTTAGCCAGAGCTTGATTCATTTCTTATTTCTTGGGGCCACAAACTAGTTTGAGGCTTTATTACTATCCTATACTTATGCCATGCTTTACTGCTTTATTTACGATTGTGCGTGGAGCACCTATACTGTTTAGGATCCACGGCACGATTTTGCGGTATCAACAAGCCCAGTCACACTTTTGGGTTCCCAGTCATTTACACCGTTCTCGCAAACCCTGGGTCCGTCTCGGAGCCCCTGAAATATTTTATAAATCTTGTGATTGCTTTGTTGTGAAAGCCTTATTGGGTTTTTATTTGGTTTTTCCGAGTTTGATCGTGCGTGTGTTGCTATTTGTGCACCATTGCAGGGTAAATCTTTCAGAAAGCCATGTTCGCGGTTATGGACGACTTGGAGCATATTATCTCGATCATAGACAACTATAACTAAAGTAGTGCTATAAATTTGACATTGACATGTCTAGTAATCAGTTTCACTACAACGGAATGAGTAAATAAAAGTGCCAACAACTGGTGGAAGTTTGGGATATCTCTGGCTAATTGTATCGGACTAGTAAGTATTACAACTACAACGGAATGGTTAACTAAAACTGCCCACTTCTTAAGATATCAAGATGACTCATGCTATCTATATCTGACTAGTAAGTACTGCAACTATAATGGAATGAATAAAACTGCCAATGGTGTGAGTTCCTTGGTTTGACTTCCTCGTTTGGTCTCGAGGGGGAAATACCAGGATGGGTATGATTGGTGTTAGTATCAGGTTGGTTCCGAATAGGTCTTTCTTATCTCTCTCTAATAGCCGACAGTTGTACCGAGTCTCTATAGGTTGCTAGTGCATGCTTCGCTGTCGCTTTAGTCCACCATACCTATGTAGGCGAGAGCTGCCGAATTCTAGACTCGTCGTGTGCTGGCCTCAGTACTGACCGCTCCCTTTTTCCTTTGCCCTTTGTCGGCACCCATTTTTGTTTAACAAGTATAAGTTCGTCGTCGTTAGCAAGGTTACCCTTCCGGCTTGGCCTGGGCAGGGTTATGGACGCCATTGGTTATTCTTCAGGGCTCTTAGCCCCATTTGCATCTTATCTGTACTCGGATGTTGTATTGTTCTTAAGGTGATTTGGATCTTTGTACGGTATATCTGTATTCTTGACTCATGGAGTCGTTGTTGTATATATTTGTTCCGTGGGTTCTATCGTGGACTATTGTGTAATGATATTGCTTCGTTTTCCCACCCGCACGCAAGTGCCTAGTGGGCATCTTTGAATAGTTTCTATGCGGGTTTGGCGCGAATCGCTGAAACTTGTATAGGGCCGATTCGAGGGTGTTACAGGTTTTCTAGCAAATTTTGCTAGTATGAGAGCTTGACTCTCAGCTACCTTGCCCAGTTGAGCCTCCACGGTCTTTGTCCTTTCCTGTAGAGCCTGCACATCATTTCTAATTGCAACGGCTTGGATAGATAATTTTCCTATACTAATTTCATGGTTCTCCGTGATTTTAATAAGCATATTATTTTGCTCAGTTTAGATTGTATAAAAGTTCTAACAGTTTTCTCAAACAAGAGATTGCCATGATTTGCTCCGTTATTATTATCATAATTATTGTAAGGAGCTCTTGCAGGATTAGAATAATGTATTTGAACATTAGAAGTATAATTATTATTTTCCATGCAGGATTAAAAGGAGTGTGAGCTATAAAATTGACATCATTAACATCGGTAACGATAGCATTAACTTGGGTATCTTGTTTACCCTTTACTATATTAAGTAGCTTGTCTACCTTAGATGTAAGCTCTTCATTATTTACCTCGGTAATTGAACTTACTCTCTTTGAGGTTCTCTCAACATTCCATTAGGCATGGTTATTTTGCATATCATTAAGTAACTTCTTTACAACACTCACTTTCTTTCCCATAATTGTTCCTCCTACTACAGTATCTAGCATAGACTTAGACATTGGGTTAATGCCATTATAAAACAAATGTAATATAAGACACTCTTCCATCCCATGACTAGGACAGTTCATTATAGCTGCTTTCATCCTTTCCCACGCAAGCGCTAGTGGCTCACAGTTTTCTTGTCTAAAACTTGTAAAGTTGGATCTTAGTTGTATAGCTTTAGCTAGGGGATTTTTTTGTCATAAACAAATTAGTACATTCCTACCAAGATTTACTAGTGCCCATTGGTAGAGCTAGCAACCAATCCTTAGCCTTTCCTCTAAGAGAGAAAGGAAACAATCTTAATTTAATAGCATTTGGATCTACGTCCTTAATACGCATCATGTCGCAAATTTTAGTAAAAGTATTTAAGTGCAAACCAGAATCCTTAGAAGATGAGCCTCCAAATTGGTTTTGTTGAACCAAACATAAAAGGTTAGGCTTTATTTCATAGGTTTCCGCATCGACAACGGGTTGAGTGATAGGTGAAAGCATAAAATCATCAGTGGGAGTAGCATACTCCCCAAGTCTCTTTTGAGCCATGGCTCTTATACTTTTGGTAATTTTTAAGTAATGAAAACAAATAACGAGTAACTATTTTTTTTGGTTTTCAAATATATAACAAGAAAGTAAACTAATAAGAATAAATAAACTATAAACTAATCATAAAACTAAAAACAAGGTCTCTAGTGACCTCACTAGTGTACCAAAATTGCTTCCTTGGCAACAACGCCAAAAAAGGGTTGATACCTTTGATCCGGATTCACGGATGTAGTACAATAGTTTTTCCCTAGAAGACCTAGGTTTAATAGAATCTTGGAAAGCAATGCTAAAAGGAATTAAAAAGGACACGTCTACAAGACTTTGTTTGTTCGTTTTACCTTATTTTACCGGACCAATGTAGTTTACTTTTATAATGGGTTGAAACAATTGATGGAGATAGGACAGGGTTGAAGATCCACCTGCAGCTGCACATCATATGGGATAAAATATAATAATAAGCATAGTCATGTGTAATGATTGAATAGGGATAATCTCTTGTGGGCAACACATCCTAATATACTAGATTCCCCGTGATGCAGCAGTCATGGAAATAGACTTTTAATCCAACCGAGTGCACACCGAAGTAATGGGCTACAAATGATTATTACATGTAAAACATAGATCACATAATTAAGTGGTGATGTTGTTGTGATCCTGAATGGGTCGCTAAGCGGAGATTGTACTACCCTTTCTATCACTCAGGTTCCTATGAGATCGCCGCTAGCCAAGTATCTCACCTCAAGCCTTTATCAATCTATGGGATCTTGGGTACCTACAAATCCACAGATCGGGAGAATAGACAAAGAAACAAAAGATACAAATCTCTATTTGCAAACAAAACACAATACTCCCATGAATTAGATGCACATAATTGCTGCGAGGTTTCTCCCCAACCCGCAGCCCGTGAGGACCTCTCACTCATAACAAATAGATCTGAGATAGAAAACATTGTGCAAATACTTAGATTGAAATCGAATATTCTTACAATGGTCGCCAAATCACAAGAGATCTAAAGTACAAAGCAATGGCTATGGCTAATGGATGAGATGGATGATGGAAGTAATGAACAATGGTGTGGATCTCCTTTGGTGGTCTAGTGATGATCTGAGAATGGCGCCCCCCTGGCCAGCGGCTACAGCCTCGAAATACACAGGCTTCTTCACGAAAGTTGTAGGGTTTGACGAGACGAAGCCATGCCACATGTTACAGGCAGACAGTACGGGCGGGCCCTGCCCATACCAGTGGTCATTGAGCTTGCTGTCACTTGGGAATGGATTCCCAATTACTTGGCCGCGTGGACTTCCTCAAAAACCTTCGTTATGACTCATGATTTTGCATTAAAAAGCGCGATTTCTTACGCAACACAATTCAAAGCAAGGTTTTGCATATCTTTGCAATTATTAGTCATTAATGGCAAGGATTGAGAGTTTCTTGTCAATTGCTTGACCAAAAACAATGTTTAAACACGGTGGAAGATGACCATTTTTGGAGCCATCAATATCTATGACTTCCATTGTGTAAATTCTTCTCTTTTGGTAAAGCCAATTGTGGTTGATGCCAGCAATCGTAAAATCTATCACAATAACCTCATTGTTAAGGAAAGCAATGGGCATATCTACAATAAACTCTAGATATTCAACATTCAACTTCTTCCTCAGGTTTTCACCATAAACTTGGGTCACCTCCTTCTCTTGAAGACTATCCGTGCACCTCACTCGCATGATCCTTGGGTTCTTACCGATGCAAGAAAAATCTAATTTGAGAACTCCTAACCCAAATATTTTCCGTGGTATCAAGGAACTCTATTGTTTGAAGGCAACATTGTTTTCCGAACAACATTCCTTTAATCTAAGGGAAGAAACAATGCTATTTTCATAGTGGTTGATAACTTCTCCAAAGTTGATCTTTTCTTCTGGCGAAACAAACAATCATATTCACTTGCATCTTTTGATCTTTAATCCTAACGATGTGTATTTTTTTTCTCCATGATACATCATATTTTCAAATTATTTCAAGAAGTGGTTCCATTCTTTTATCGTGTTTCTCGAGAACATTGGAGCTATATTCATCCTATCTTTATCATCTCACAAAAGTCCTCTAGGTTCTTCAATTCCTTTGTTTCTAACAAGGGAAACGCAAGACTCACAACAAGTCTAGAAAGTTTTGCAAGGTGTAGTGGTCGCACCATTCCATTGAGAAATCAACTTGGGAATGTGAGGATCACTTTCATACCGAACACCCACCTCTCCTTGTGTCTTTTCCTTCTTACTAGGAATCCCGGGGCCACATTCTTGTTTAGTGGGGGACAGTTGTAGCATCCCAATTGTCTAACAATTGTAATGCTACATGGTTTAATATATATATATATGCTACTTCCTAGATATCATTAATTGCATTACATTATATCATGCTCATGTCACCATGCCACATTGCATTTGAGCATCATATAAAACCCCTTTTCATTTGGTTCTTCTCTCATATGCATTTGCCTTATTAATTGTATTTGCCTCTTGATATATTGTAGTTGGTTCCTTATATATTGATTGATGCCCAAGTTGAGTTGGGGGCATATCTATTCTAAATTTCACCACTTTCTTGTTTCCATCCAAATTCCACCATCCTAATTAATACGAGCAAATGTATTTCCCTTTGGTATTTAAATCTAGCTCATATGTGTTCGGGAGGATCCAATTCTAATCTACATGCTCCCATATATGATCTTTTATTGTTGTCACAATATTGGATATGAGAGCCACATGGCCACCTTTGCATCATATGTGAGTAGTGCTTTTCCAACTTGCCATATGGTCTTATTTGAACTAAGGTCACGTTTGAATAGATGGTGGCTATTGAATTTATAGTGGTGCATACACACTAGCATGGCTACCTTAGTATTTATGCATGCACTCTAACTTGAATAAGCCATATAATTGGGAGAGTTCCATATTCTTCTTCTTGTTGATATTCCATTCTTTTGAGAAGGCTAGATTAAATCCATGTTATATGATCTAACTCAAGTTGTTTTCACAACTAGAGCATGCATGGTACATGCAAAAAGGCCTCATTCCTTTCTTTTGGTTTTCCCTACGGTTGGCTTGTTTTAAATTTAAACTTGAGTTCAAATATTTTTCTTTCCTCATGAAGCCAACTTATCTTCTCTTTTACCCTAACTAAACCCTAAACCAACTAAACCTAATCATCTAACCCTGCACCAAACCATCTAGCTAGACCCAGCCAAAAACCCCATCTAACAAAACCTGGCTGCACCCCAGCGAAAACCTAGCAACAACAGCATCGGACAGGTGCGCCTCCTGCACCTGAACCCATCACACACGCGCGTGCAGGCAGCAGCGTTAGCTGGGTCCAATGCAGGCTCTCTCCCTGGCCTTCTCTCCCTGGGGCGACCGAGAACAAGGGAGCCTCGCCAAGCAAACCCGGCCATGGGGCCCTATTTATCTCCTCTAGTGCGATCACGTGCGCAGCGACAGCTGCACGCGCCCACGTCGAGTCGTGCCCGTCCTTCCTTCTCTCTCTGTCCACAAAAGCAAAACCCCAGCCAGCTATCATTCCATCCTCCCCACCTACCAGATCGATATCCCGGATAAGAACCAGGTACCCCCTCTTCCTCCTTGTCCTCCCCGCCATGGCCATGGCCAACTCGAAAACCCTAGCCAGCCTCCTCTTCTAGCCAACGTACTGGAGCATGCCGAGTAGTACTAAGAGCATCATCGGACTCGTCTGCTTCCTCTTCTTCATCCTGTACATGGAGCCCCTCCAGAGATCGCCGGAGTGGACATCGCGCCATCGTAGACGCCATGCACCCGAAGTTCCTGTCTGCATGCCTTGCATCAGATCATGGCCGCCCGAGCCCTTCCACCTACATCAACGAGCTCCTGGTGAGCTCCTAGTTCCCCTAGACATGACCCCTATTGTTCTTCCATCGTGGATCGCTGCCACCCTCCGTCGAATGCTCTGTGCACATCGTCGCCGCGCACCGAGCTTGCAGTAGTACACCTCACTGTCGACCACCCTGCGGACGCCTGATCATCCGTGGAGCTGCGATGCGCTCTTTCGCACCACCTCCATGCTTCTATGCTTCCTGAGGCTCGCTGGAGTGCCGCCTCTGACTACGTCGTTGTGCCAGCGCGCACCAGCCGCGGGCAACAACATCAGCAGACAGCAGGGAATCGCACCTGCAGGCCACCTGAACCGTCTTTGTTCAACGAGGAAGCCCGAACGTTGCAGCCGTCCTCCGTGAAAACTCGATGAACAAAAGACGTAGCCCGTTGACCCCTCTACACTTTTCGTTTTTATGGAATCCCGTTTTGCTCAGCCGTACCATCGCCATCATCGTAGGAAAGTGGTCCGATCTCACCGGAGAGTCTGTCGCGAGTGTAAGTTATTTAGTTCCATCTGGAACCTTTTCTAAAAAGACCCCCGACATTTCCTTTCTCTACCTGCAGTCCAGCCACAACCCCACTCATCAGTCTCATAGAAGAACCCCTAGGAACCTTTTGTAGATAAGCCCCTGCGCTTTGTTCGAGCTCAACCACACCCTGGCTCGCCCACGTGTCAGCTCATCGCTAGCCGTGCGCGCTGTGGCCCCATGGACCCTGACCCCACTTGTTAGCGTCTGTGGGTAGAGTTAGCCCGAGTAATAAAAGATGCTGCCAATTTTCAAAATCAAATAAAATTCCAGAATATTGAATATATCTAAATAAATTCATATCTTTTAAATTAATTCGAATTTGGAAAAACTTATTAAATGAAATATGAATGATTTTCAAATATGAATTTAACTCCAAATTCAAATTTGACCAGAGTCAACTCTAACTAGTCAAACCTTTGACTTTTGACCCAATTTGAATTAATTTGCATTTAATAATGTTTTTAATTCATAATTTCAAATAATAAAAATGATATATGTTTTTTGATCAGAAAAATGCCAGGGATATGAATATGCTATCTAAAATATATTTTTTGAAATTAAAATTTTCGAATTAATAAATGCCATTAGTATGCCTTTATCTTAATAAATTCACTCCTTTAAGTCTGTAATTCCAAATTCGACAAATAATATGTCTAAATCGATCAACGCGGTGAGACCGTTCTATTCATGCATTCCATGTTATTAATTGAAGCATGCATCAGATAAATATTAAGAAAACAGCAAGGTTTATGGGGCTAAAACATGTCTAAATAATTAATTAAAGTGATTTAGTATTGTTCTCACACCTCACCCATGCCATTCTATGTTATACCATGCAATTGTGCATCATTCCATCATGGCATACCTTTTTTGCTTGTTGCATATAATCATATGATTTCGCACTTTTTTATTATGGCCCTTTGTGTGTTTGGTTTTTATTCCGGCAGACGCCGAGCAAGGGGACTATCAGGAGAACCAAGAGTACTACCCAAATCCAAGTTACACTACTACTGATCTGAGAGGCAAGCAATTCCCCATGCTTGCATTACATATAGTACCTATGCCTCTATCTTTATTCTTGCATCATTGTGTCGCGATTCACATTAAATTGAAATCCCAAGTACTTCATAGGCTTTATTTCTAAACCCCACAGAAGCTTATACCCTGAATCCTATGAGCCATTACTACAGGAGTTGCTTGAGACATGCGAGTCGTAGAATTGCATATGTAGGGTTTGTGCGAGTCTTTGGATAACGAGGTACCTAATCAACTTAACATGTGTAGTAATGGGATAACTAAAGAAAGAGGCACAAGTGGGTAATAGCTATTATTTGGTTCTTCCATACTCACTTGTGCCCCGTAGGACCCGAGTACTTGATACTTGTTCCTTGACTATCACACTATCCACAATCTGGGAGACTTTATGGATCCCCCTTCGCCTAATTCACACTCTATTTCTTGGGGCCACAAACTAGTTTGGGATGTTATTACTATCTTATACTTATGTGATGCTTTACTTCTTTATTTACTATTGCACGTGGAGCGCCTGTACTGTTTTGAAATGTAGAATGTTTTTGCGGTATCGACATGCCCAGTCACACTTTCGAGTTCCCAGTCATTTAAAGCCATTGTCGTGAACCCTCGATCCGTCTTAGAGCCGACCAACTTTGTTGCGCGTAGCTTAGTGGGGTGGCTTCGTGAAATCATTTTTGAACCCTATGAATTCTTTGTCGTGAGGCCTCGTTGCTTTTTATTTGGTTCTTCCCAAGGTTGATCGTGCGTGTGTTGCTATTTGTGCACCCCTGCAAGTAAATCTTTCTAAAAGCCGTGTCTGCGGTTATATATGACTTGTAGCACAATTTAGACAACTATCACTAAAGTACCATGTTGAATTGGACTAAAACATGACTAGTAAATAGTGCAACACTGATGGAATGGTTAATAAAATTGCCAACAGATGGTTGATGCGTCCAAAACGTATCTACTTTCCTGAACACTTTTACTATTGTTTCTCCTCTAAATTTGTGTGATTTGGATGCACCTAACAGGGACTGACAATGTTTTCAGCAGAATTACCCTGGTGTCTACTTTTTGTGCAGAAAATCAACTATCAGGAAAAATCCCGGAAAATATGCCGAAAATCCTATTTCACCAAAAGACTCCAGGAGCCAGAATACGAGACAGAGGGGGGCTGGGCCCAGGCCACACCACCTGGCCGCGCGGGCTAGCCCAGGCCACGCCAGGGGGTGGTCTGACCGCCCCAGACACCCCCTCGGTCTCCCTCTTCAACTATAAGAAGCCTTCTGACCTAAAAACTCTAGGAGGTTCAACGTTTTTCCAGAAGGAGTTCCGCTCCACTGATATGGGGTGGCCCGATCTACTCAGCAAGCTCTTGTCGATGGTGATGGTGGATCATAGATAACTAGTGCGTAGCTATGATCTCTCCCGCTCGATCCCTAATGCCAGCGCAACAGATCTCGAACCTTGTAGGATATTCACAACAGCACACTCTTGCGCACGCAGCCGTGACCATGAACGGTAGTATGCAATCTACTAATTCCCAATGGAACAACAGATCACACTCAATTATAGTTCGTAGATTCAAACATAGGGTAATTCTAGAGGTTCTATGAAAGAATCAACTCCAAAATATTTTAACGTGGTCTTAAACCTAACTTGTGATGGCTACGGAGGTTTATATGAGGGCTGGGGCGTCCTCCCCCTAAACGGGCCTAAAAACAGCCATAACTTGGCCCAAACTGACTCGGTTCGACTCAAACTGATACATACCGACCCATATATGGGTTTGGCCTTATTGGCACGCAGTCCAAACGTCGTGGAACACCTCAAACATGTAATTCTTGGTGCGCCATCTCTCACTCTTGCTCATACGTGATTTCCTCATGGCCTGCTAGTGCGCAGGCCTCCCGCTCCTTCCTCGCGCACTTGTTGATATTGGAAATCAGCGCTTGTCCTTTTTGCTGCAACTCTCCTCCTCCTCGCGCAATGCTTGTGTTATCAATAAACCTGATCATACAAAGATGCATAGACTTAGGTAGTATAAAGTTCTCATTAAGTAAAACATCAGGTTCAATTAGGAATGAATTCACCTGATAGTCATTATTGATTTGACTCAATATTTCCTTCCAGTTCAGGCAGTCAGAATCATCATAATCCATGTATATATCCTCATCATCCTCCCTTTCTTCATGAAAAGCCGTCCTCGGCTTTGGGTAAGCTGAAAGTGGGAGAAACAAAAAGAACAACGTGTACGCAAAGTATATGTATATATAACATGTTGTGTTATTGTTGTTCACATGAAAAGTATGTCCAGTATACATCAAGCAACTTAAATTGCAGGTATAAGTGAAGTACAAAGAATCATGATCATGGTGAAAAACAACTAAATAGATAGTCATGTTCTTCAATATTAAATTCAGTTTTCTCAAAGAAGATCTATGATCAAATTTGTGAACAAGATCAAACCAATTCAATAAGTCTGAAAACCAAATTGAATCATGCCATGCTTCAACTGCGCTACTCTGATTATTATGAACATGATCATGTTGTCCAGTATGTAAAATGCAACTCAATTTGCAAATATAAGTGAACTATAAAGCATTAGCACAACTAGACAACGAATTTTGGGATAAACATAGTGAATATGAAAACTTGGGTCCTATTCTAGCAAGATTAGAACAATCCAACATAGGTAAAATTACTTGTGTTGGTTGCAATATATCAACTAGACCAGAATGTATTTCCATAATATCTGGAACATGAGCTATTGTGATATGGGGTGGCCCGATCTTCTCAGCAAGCTCTTGTCGATGGTGATGGTGGATGATAGATAACTAGTGCGTAGCTATGATCTCTCCCGCTCGATCCCTGATGCCAATACAACAGCTCTCGAACCTTGTAGGATATTCACAACACCACACTCTTGCGCACGCAGCCGTGACCACGAACGGTAGTATGCAATCTACTAATTCCCAATGGAACAACAGATCACACTCAATTATAGTTGGCAGATTCGAACACAAGGTAATTCCCGAGGTTCTATGAATGAAACAACTCCAAAATATTTTAACGTGGTCTAAAAACCTAACTTGTGATGGCTACGGAGGTTTATAAGAGGGCTGGGGCGTCCTACCCTCTAAACGGGCCTAAAAACAGCCATAACTTGGCCCAAACTGACTCGGTTCGACTCAAACTGATACATACCGACCCATATATGGGTTCGGCCTTATTGGCACGCAGTACAAACGTCGTGGAACACCTCAAACATGTAATTCTTGGTGCGCCATCTCTCTCTCTTGCTCATACGTGATTTCCTCATTGCATCCTAGTGCGCCTGCCTCCCGCTCCTCCCTCGCGCACTTGTTGATATTGGAAATCAGCGCTTGTCCTTCTTGCTGCAACTCTCCTCCTCCTCGCGCAACACTTGTGTTATCAAGAAACCTGATCATACAAAGATGCATAGACTTAGGTAGTATAAAGTTATCATTAAGTAAAACATCAGGTTCAATTAAGAATGAATTCACCTGATAATCATTATTGATTTGACTCAGTATTTCCTTCCAGTTCAGGCAGTCAGAATCATCATAATCCCTGTAGATATCCTCATCATCCTCCCTTTCTTCATGAAAAGCCGTCCTCGGCTTTGGGTAAGCTAAAAGTGGGAGAAACAAAAAGAACAACGTGTACGCAAAGTATATGTATATATAACATGTTGTATTATTGTTGTTCACATGAAAAGTATGTCCAGTATACATCAAGCAACTTAAATTGCAGGTATAAGTGAAGTACAAAGAATCATGATCATGGTGAAAAACAACTAAATAGATAGTCATGTTCTTCAATATTAAATTCAGTTTTCTCAAAGAAGATCTATGATCAAATTTGTGAACAAGATCAAACCAATTCAATAAGTCTGAAACCAAATTGAATCATGCCATGCTTCAACTGCGCTACTCTGATTATTATGAACATGATCATGTTGTCCAGTATGTAAAATGCAACTCAATTTGCAAATATAAGTGAACTATAAAGCATTAGCACAACTAGACAACGAATTTTGGGATAAACATAGTGAATATGAAAACTTGGGTCCTATTCTAGCAAGATTAGAACAATCCAACATAGGTAAAATTACTTGTGTTGGTTGCAATATATCAACTAGACCAGAATGTATTTCCATAATATCTGGAACATGAGCTATTGTGATATGGGGTGGCCCGATCTTCTCAGCAAGCTCTTGTCGATGGTGATGGTGGATGATAGATAACTAGTGCGTAGCTATGATCTCTCCCGCTCGATCCCTGATGCCAATACAACAGCTCTCGAACCTTGTAGGATATTCACAACACCACACTCTTGCGCACGCAGCCGTGACCACGAACGGTAGTATGCAATCTACTAATTCCCAATGGAACAACAGATCACACTCAATTATAGTTGGCAGATTCGAACACAAGGTAATTCCCGAGGTTCTATGAATGAAACAACTCCAAAATATTTTAACGTGGTCTAAAAACCTAACTTGTGATGGCTACGGAGGTTTATAAGAGGGCTGGGGCGTCCTACCCTCTAAACGGGCCTAAAAACAGCCATAACTTGGCCCAAACTGACTCGGTTCGACTCAAACTGATACATACCGACCCATATATGGGTTCGGCCTTATTGGCACGCAGTACAAACGTCGTGGAACACCTCAAACATGTAATTCTTGGTGCGCCATCTCTCTCTCTTGCTCATACGTGATTTCCTCATTGCATCCTAGTGCGCCTGCCTCCCGCTCCTCCCTCGCGCACTTGTTGATATTGGAAATCAGCGCTTGTCCTTCTTGCTGCAACTCTCCTCCTCCTCGCGCAACACTTGTGTTATCAAGAAACCTGATCATACAAAGATGCATAGACTTAGGTAGTATAAAGTTATCATTAAGTAAAACATCAGGTTCAATTAAGAATGAATTCACCTGATAATCATTATTGATTTGACTCAGTATTTCCTTCCAGTTCAGGCAGTCAGAATCATCATAATCCCTGTAGATATCCTCATCATCCTCCCTTTCTTCATGAAAAGCCGTCCTCGGCTTTGGGTAAGCTAAAAGTGGGAGAAACAAAAAGAACAACGTGTACGCAAAGTATATGTATATATAACATGTTGTATTATTGTTGTTCACATGAAAAGTATGTCCAGTATACATCAAGCAACTTAAATTGCAGGTATAAGTGAAGTACAAAGAATCATGATCATGGTGAAAAACAACTAAATAGATAGTCATGTTCTTCAATATTAAATTCAGTTTTCTCAAAGAAGATCTATGATCAAATTTGTGAACAAGATCAAACCAATTCAATAAGTCTGAAACCAAATTGAATCATGCCATGCTTCAACTGCGCTACTCTGATTATTATGAACATGATCATGTTGTCCAGTATGTAAAATGCAACTCAATTTGCAAATATAAGTGAACTATAAAGCATTAGCACAACTAGACAACGAATTTTGGGATAAACATAGTGAATATGAAAACTTGGGTCCTATTCTAGCAAGATTAGAACAATCCAACATAGGTAAAATTACTTGTGTTGGTTGCAATATATCAACTAGACCAGAATGTATTTCCATAATATCTGGAACATGAGCTATTGTGATATGGCGTGGCCCGATCTTCTCAGCAAGCTCTTGTCGATGGTGATGGTGGATGATAGATAACTAGTGCGTAGCTCTGATCTCTCCCGCTCGATCCCTGATGCCAATACAATAGCTCTCGAACCTTGTAGGATATTCACAACACCACACTCTTGCGCACGTAGCCGTGACCACGAACGGTAGTATGCAATCTACTAATTCCCAATGGAACAACAGATCACACTCAATTATAGTTGGCAGATTCGAACACAGGGTAATTCCAGAGGTTCTATGAAAGAAACAACTCCAAAATATTTTAACGTGGTCTAAAAACCTAACTTGTGATGGCTACGGAGGTTTATAAGAGGGCTGGGGCGTCCTCCCCTCTAAACGGGCCTAAAAACAGCCATAACTTGGCCCAAACTGACTCGGTTCGACTCAAACTGATACATACCGACCCATATATGGGTTCGGCCTTATTGGCATGCAGTCCAAACGTCGTGGAACACCTCAAACATGTAATTCTTGGTGCGCCATCTCTCTCTCTTGCTCATACGTGATTTCCTCATTGCATCCTAGTGCGCCTGCCTCCCGCTACTCCCTCGCGCACTTGTTGATATTGGAAATCAGCGCTTGTCCTTCTTCCTGCAACTCTCCTCCTCCTCGCGCAACACTTGTGTTATCAATAAACCTGATCATACAAAGATGCATAGACTTAGGTAGTATAAAGTTCTCATTAAGTAAAACATCAGGTTCAATTAAGAATGAATTCACCTGCTAATCATTATTGATTTGACTCAGTATTTCCTTCCAGTTCAGGCAGTCAGAATCATCATAATCCCTGTAGATATCCTCATCATCCTCCCTTTCTTCATGAAAAGCCGTCCTCGGCTTTGGGTAAGCTGAAAGTGGGAGAAACAAAAAGAACAACGTGTACGCAAAGTATATGTATATATAACATGTTGTATTATTGTTGTTCACATGAAAAGTATGTCCAGTATACATCAAGCAACTTAAATTGCAGGTATAAGTGCAGTACAAAGAATCATGATCATGGTGAAAAACAACTAAATATCTAGTCATGTTCTTCAATATTAAATTCAGTTTTCTCAAAGAAGATCTATGATCAAATTTGTGAACAAGATCAAACCAATTCAATAAGTCTGAAAACCAAATTGAATCATGCCATGCTTCAACTGCGCTACTCTGATTATTATGAACATGATCATGTTGTCCAGTATGTAAAATGCAACTCAATTTGCAAATATAAGTGAACTATAAAGCATTAGCACAACTAGAGAACGAATTTTGGGATAAACATAGTGAATATGAAAACTTGGGTCCTATTCTAGCAAGATTAGAACAATCCAACATAGGTAAAATTACTTGTGTTGGTTGCAATATATCAACTAGACCAGAATGTATTTCCATAATATCTGGAACATGAGCTATTGTGATATGGCGTGGCCCGATCTTCTCAGCAAGCTCTTGTCGATGGTGATGGTGGATGATAGATAACTAGTGCGTAGCTATGATCTCTCCCGCTCGATCCCTGATGCCAATACAACAGCTCTCGAACCTTGTAGGATATTCACAACACCACACTCTTGCGCACGCAGCCGTGACCATGAACGGTAGTATGCAATCTACTAATTCCCAATGGAACAACAGATCACACTCAATTATAGTTGGCAGATTCGAACACAGGGTAATTCCAGAGGTTCTATGAAAGAAACAACTCCAAAATATTTTAACGTGGTCTAAAAACCTAACTTGTGATGGCTACAGAAGTTTATAAGAGGGCTGGGGCGTCCTCCCCTCTAAACGGGCCTAAAAACAGCCATAACTTGGCCCAAACTGACTCGGTTCGACTCAAACTGATACATACCGACCCATATATGGGTTCGGCCTTATTGGCACGCAGTACAAACGTCGTGGAACACCTCAAACATGTAATTCTTGGTGCGCCATCTCTCTCTCTCTTGCTCATACGTGATTTCCTCATTGCATCCTAGTGCGCCTGCCTCCCGCTCCTCCCTCGCGCAGTTGTTTATATTGGAAATCAGCGCTTGTCCTTCTTGCTGCAACTCTCCTCCTCCTCGTGCAACACTTGTGTTATCAATAAACCTGATCATACAAAGATGCATAGACTTAGATAGTATAAAGTTCTCATTAAGTAAAACATCAGGTTCAATTAAGAATGAATTCACCTGATAATCATTATTGATTTGACTCAGTATTTCCTTCCAGTTCAGGCAGTCAGAATCATCATAATCCCTGTAGATATCCTCATCATCCTCCCTTTCTTCATGAAAAGCCGTCCTCGGCTTTAGGTAAGCTGAAAGTGGGAGAAACAAAAAGAACAACGTGTACGCAAAGTATATGTATATATAACATGTTGTATTATTGTTGTTCACATGAAAAGTATGTCCAGTATACATCAAGCAACTTAAATTGCAGGTATAAGTGAAGTACAAAGAATCATGATCATGGTAAAAAACAACTAAATAGATAGTCATGTTCTTCAATATTAAATTCAGTTTTCTCAAAGAAGATCTATGATCAAATTTGTGAACAAGATCAAACCAATTTAATATGTCTGAAAACCAAATTGAATCATGCCATGCTTCAACTGCGCTACTCTGATTATTATGAACATGATCATGTCGTCCAGTATGTAAAATGCAACTCAATTTGCAAATATAAGTGAAGTATAAAGCATTAGCACAACTAGACAACGAATTTTGGGATAAACACAATGAATATGAAAACTGGGGTTCTATTCTAGCAAGATTACAACGATCCAACATAGGTAAAATTACTTGTGTTGGCTGCATTATATCAACTAGACCTGACTTTAGTTTCATATCATCACAAATTTTAGCATATATCTCACAACACAAAATCGTCGACACACAACATGTATGGCTGAAAACAACATGTTTCAGTTCAGCAATTCGATCACAAGTAATGCGTATGTGATCCACAAGAAAATTTTCATGCATGCTATATTCACCAATCAGATTGAAAGTGAAACAAGGAGAATATGTGCTAGAATTCAGAAATGAAATTTCAGAAATCTTATCCATAGCACAACTCATACTCATAGGTTCATTTAGCATGATGGAATACACAATATCAGTAGGTGGTATTCAAGCAAGTATTTCCTTATGTGTTATCAGTACCACATGATCAAAATTTGAATTTGGTAAACTATCACATGGTGCTGAAACAGTAGTGCAAGGCAAATCAGAAGGAGGCTTCAGTAAAGGAATAGACTCACAATATGTCGCACATGTTGGCTGAAGCTCCAAATCAGTACCAATGTCATTAACAAACTTCTCAGCTGTAGTAGGTACTACGACATCCTCCTCAAGTAACAATACCAGATCGTGTGGTGCAGGTTGTAAAATAGGCGGCTCCCTTTCTTCAAAAGCAACCTGCATAGCACAAGAAACAATACCAGGAGTAGAGATGATTACATTAGTAGAAATATCCTCACATGTATTAGCATCTACTGCACTGATGTTTTCTTTTTCTCTCATACTCTTAGAATGGATGCTCTCAACCTCACGTTTAGTGGAATCACACAGCTCACTTTTGATAACACTCTCACTCAGCTTGGCTATGTGGCTCTCATTCTCACATGGGTTGTAATGCACACCGTGTTCAAGATGACAAATAATAGAATTGTCACCGTTCATCATGACCTTGTACTTAGCAGACAAACTGAACTCTTTTGTCCTCTCCTTGCGAAGAAGATGATACTCATGAAATTTGTCTACTGAAATCCTGAGCATAACACGCCTCTTCATGTTCCATTTGAAAGAAATCCTTCCACCCACAGGACATATTTGAGCGTCAAACCTTCTACTCCAAGGTTCTCCCAATAGTATGTGACAAGAATCAAGTGGTATAGGAGATACATCACAGCGCACAATCTCAGTATGCTCTTTTAAAAGTCATAGGAACATCAGCGGTGTGTGAAATCAGCAATGTGCCATATGATGAATGCAAGAGATATGGCACCGCACGGGCACATGTGGGTAGCTGCAACTTTTGTACAACTTCAACGCTGATCAAATTAATAGTAGAGTTACTATCAATGGTAATGGAAGCACATCACTCACCAATCATCACACTATGGTGGAAAAGACCATCACCATCAAAAATACCGCGTTCTTCCTTCCAAAAAGTTCCACTACAACGCCAATTGTCGATGAATTTGTAACTGTACGTCTCCACATTATTTGTAACATCACCTGCCTCCATTTTCTGCATCACATCAACACTACTAGAAGACATGATTAGTACATTAGTGCACAAATTAAAATCAGTATGGTGGAAACTCTCACAACTCACTCACAACTGATAAGAAAGAAGATCTTACCGTTCCAAAGTGAATAGAGATGCTCTACCAAACGTAATCAAAGACTGATGCACTGAAGTGATGAAGTGAATATCAAAGGTATAGAGAACGATCACAGGGCACACAGGGTATTTATGGTGGAGCTGTAGGTATGGTATCCTATCTACACCGCAAACAAGTCCTAGTGCTGATCGTATGACAAAGACCCACGGAAACACACACGGTGGAGATAAATGGGGCAATTGCAACTATGAAAATGAGCTCAAAAAGTAAGGTATGTCGGAGGAATGCTCGTGTTGCAATGCACAAGGAGAGACGCTAGCAATGTCAACGAAACGGGCACAAGATTGCTAACTGAGCTGCCCGTAGAGCACTAAGCACGATAGTCTCATAGGATAGTTATAGACACAAAGAAAGGCTTACTAAGGCTCACAAGGATAGGTACGCTATGTGGACTCAGTAAAAAAAGTAAACAAAAAAAAAATTGACCTGAGAATTGGTCTCTGCCACGGCAGAAAAATGCCTAAAATCCTGCCGCGGCAGGATGCCGGCAGATTTTTTTTCCTCTCGTACTAGCATAGACTGGTCTGTGGTAAGGCGACGGTTCGATTTTTTTTTTTTCGGAATTTTTTTTTTGGGTCACGCTAGAGCACAGACTTGTCTGTGGTCAGGCGTGAGGCAGCGAGCCGATTTTTTTTTTTGCTCGCCAAGTAGTACACAACTAGGACTCTTTACTTGGATCGGATCTGACTTGATGATAGCGGAAAAAGATGGCGGAAAACAACTAGAACACTAGAAAATAAATCTATGAAGAACAGATCTAGATCTAATCTAATAGAGGAACGCGATCAGCAACTATTACTCGAATACGATGTAATCTAGGCTATGGCAACTCTTTTTGTGGGGCTTTTTCGGTATACGATGAAAAACACTCTCTAATCTATGGATGGATTGTGGATTGCTTACCGAGGCAACGAGGAAAACTGATACCAAGATGATATGGGGTGGCCCGATCTTCTCAGCAAGCTCTTGTCGATGGTGATGGTGGATGATAGATAACTAGTGCGTAGCTATGATCTCTCCCGCTCGATCCCTGATGCCAATACAACAGCTCTCGAACCTTGTAGGATATTCACAACACCACACTCTTGCGCACGCAGCCGTGACCACGAACGGTAGTATGCAATCTACTAATTCCCAATGGAACAACAGATCACACTCAATTATAGTTGGCAGATTCGAACACAGGGTAATTCCAGAGGTTCTATGAAAGAAACAACTCCAAAATCTTTTAACGTGGTCTAAAAACCTAACTTGTGATGGCTACGGAGGTTTATAAGAGGGCTGGGGCGTCCTCCCCTCTAAACGGGCCTAAAAACAGCCATAACTTGGCCCAAACTGACTCGGTTCGACTCAAACTGATACATACCGACCCATATATGGGTTCGGCCTTATTGGCACGCAGTACAAACGTCGTGGAACACCTCAAACATGTAATTCTTGGTGCGCCATCTCTCTCTCTTGCTCATACGTGATTTCCTCATTGCATCCTAGTGCGCCTGCCTCCTGCTCCTCCCTCGCGCACTTGTTGATATTGGAAATCAGCGCTTGTCCTTCTTGCTGCAACTCTCCTCCTCCTCGCGCAACACTTGTGTTATCAATAAACCTGATCATACAAAGATGCATAGACTTAGGTAGTATAAAGTTCTCATTAAGTAAAACATCAGGTTCAATTAAGAATGAATTCACCTGATAATCATTATTGATTTGACTCAGTATTTCCTTCTAGTTCAGGCAGTCAGAATCATCATAATCCCTGTAGGTATCCTCATCATATTGTCCCATAGCAAACATTTTGTGAAGTATGGCTGAAAACAACATGTTTCAGTTCAGCGATTCTATCACAAGTAATGCATATGTGATCCACAAGAAAATTTTCATGCATGCTATATTCACCAATCAGATTGAAAGTGAAACAAGGAGAATATGTGCTAGAATTCAGAAATGAAATTTCAGAAATCTTATCCATAGCACAACTCATACTCATAGGTTCATTTAGCATGATGGAATACACAACATCAACAGGTGGTATTCGAGCAAGTATTTCCTTATGTGTTATCAGTACCACATGATCAAAATTTGAATTTGGTAAACTATCACATGGTGCTGAAACAGTAGTGCAAGGCAAATCACAAGGAGGCTTCAGTAAAGGAATAAACTCACAATATGTCGCACATGTTGGCTGAAGCTCCAAAACAGTACCAATGCATCAACAATCTCCTAAGTTGTAGTAGGTACTAAAACATCCGCCGCAAGTGACAATGCACAGTCCGACGATGTAGGTTGTAAAATAGATTGCTCCCTTTCTTCAAAAGCAACCTGCATAGCACAAGAAACAATACCAGGAGTAGAGATGATTACACTAGTAGAAATATCCTCACATGTATTAGCATCTACTGCACTGATGTTTTCTTTTTCTCTCATACTCTTAGAATGGATGCTCTCAACCTCACGTTTAGTGGAATCACACAGCTCACTTTTGATAACACTCTCACTCAGCTTGGCTATGTGGCTCTCATTCTCACATGGGTTGTAATGCACACCGTGTTCAAGATGACAAATAATAGAATTGTCACCAGTCATCATGACCTTGTACTTAGCAGACAAACTGAACTCTTTTGTCCTCTCCTTGCGAAGAAGATGATACTCATGAAATTTGTCGGCTGAAATCCTGAGCATAACACGCCTCTTCATGTTCCATTTGAAAGAAATCCTTCCAACAACAGGACATATTTGAGCGTCAAACCTTCTGCTCCAAGGTTCTCCCAATAGTATGTGACAAGAATCAAGTGGTATAGGAGATACATCACAGCGCACAATCTCAGTATGCTCTTTAAAAGTCATAGGAACATCAGTAGTGTGTGAAATCAGCAATGTGCCATATGATGAATGCAAGAGATATGGCACCGCACGGGCACAAGGTATATGCTCTGATACGTCATATGCTCTGATATATACGCCATAATCCATGAAATGCATCTACGCCATATGCTCTGATACCAAGATGATATGGGGTGGCCCGATCTTGTCAGCAAGCTCTTGTCGATGGTGATGGTGGATGATAGATAACTAGTGCGTAGCTATGATCTCTCCCGCTCGATCCCTGATGCCAGCGCAACAGATCTCGAACCTTGTAGGATATTCACAACACCACACTCTTGCGCACGCAGCCGTGACCACGAACGGTAGTATGCAATCTACTAATTCCCAATGGAACAACAGATCACACTCAATTATAGTTGGTAGATTCGAACACAGGGTAATTCCAGAGGTTCTATGAAAGAAACAACTCCAAAATATTTTAACGTGGTCTTAAACCTAACTTGTGACGGCTACGGAGGTTTATATGAGGGCTGGGGCGTCCTCCCCTCTAAACGGGCCTAAAACAGCCATAACTTGGCCCAAACTGACTCGGTTCGACTCAAAGTGATACATACCGACCCATATATGGGTTCGGCCTTATTGGCACGCAGTCCAAACGTCGTGGAACACCTCAAACATGTAATTCTTGGTGCGCCATCTCTCACTCTTGCTCATACGTGATTTCCTCATGGCCTCCTAGTGCGCATGCCTCCCGCTCCTCCCTCGCGCACTTGTTGATACTGGAAATCAGCGCTTGTCCTTCTTGCTGCAACTCTCCTCCTCCTTGCGCAATGCTTGTGTTATCAATAAACCTGATCATACAAAGATGCATAGACTTAGGTAGTATAAAGTTCTCATTAAGTAAAACATCAGGTTCAATTAGGAATGAATTCACCTGATAGTCATTATTGATTTGACTCAATATTTCCTTCCAGTTCAGGCAGTCAGAATCATCATAATCCATGTATATATCCTCATCATCCACCGCCACCACCAGATTCCACGAAGCAGCACAAGAAACTATGTTCTGGCACCCTGCCGGGACGGGGAATTGGAGGAGATCATCACCATCGCTTCTCCATCGACCATCCATGTTTCCCCCATCTATGAGTGAGTAATCCCCCGCTGTAGGCTATGGGGATGGTAGGGATTGGATGAGATCGTTCATGTACTGGCATCAGATTGTTAGGTCATGGTGCCTAGTATCTTCTATTAGTGCTTTATGACTTTGTTGCGACTTGTTATGCTTAATGCTTGTCACTAGGGCCCGAGTGCCATGATTTCAGATCTGAACATGTTATTGATTCATTATGATAGTATTTTTTATGGTCTTACCTGCAAGTTGTAGACACACGTTATTGTCCGGAACCAAAGGCCCCAAAGTGACAGAAATCTGGATAACCGGAGGGAATGGCTTTGATGTGAGGATCACATGTGTTCACGGAGTGTTAATGCTTTGCTCCGATGCTCTATTAAAAGGAGCACCTTAATTGCCAGTAGTTCCCTTGAGGCCCCGCTGCAAACGGGCTGGCAGGACAAAAGATGTTGTGCAACTTCTCATTACGAGCACGTATGATGTAGCCCGACCTTCGGTCGTTACCACATCATGGTCTCCAACTTATGCCAAGTCGCCATGGACTCCAAAGGTGAATCCATTCCTCTATGCGAACCCACTTCCTACCCTCTTGAATGGTATACTACTTCATACTCCGTCCCATATCAATGATAGGTTCACACCAACTAGTACAGAGGCATGGGAGAAAGCCTGGAGCACCAAGCACGACAAGACGAAGGCTTGGAAGAGAAGACGGAAGAAGCAGCAGCTAGAGCACCGGAGTCTCCGGCCTGCGCACACCGGAGTCTCCGGCCACACCGGAGTCTCCGGCCTGAAGACACCGGAGTCTCCGGCCTGAAGACACCGGAGTCTCCGGCCTGCTGACCCCGGAGTCTCCAGACCCATCCCCGGACCAACCCCCAGATGGAGCTCAAGGACAGTCTGTCTGCCACTTTGGAGACGGACCGGAGTCTCCGGCCCAGACCGGAGTCTCCGGCCCAGACCGGAGTCTCCGGACCCCACACCGGAGTCTCCGGACCCCACACCGGAGTCTCTGGCCTGAACGTATGGGCCTACGCGCCGCCAGTTGGGCCTTCGGCCCATGTACCCCTTAGTCCGCCCAAACTTTCCCCTTTTATTCCTAAAGTACCCTTGAACTAGTGGCTAGCCTATATATAGTGCCCCACCCCCTCATGTAACCCTAGGCGTAGATGATAGACTAAAGAAAACCCCCCCCTTTGTGCAATCTCTAGTTTTGCCTCATCCCCTTCTACCAAAGGGGATCGACTATCGTCACCACCTCGTTAGAGTTTGCATCGCGCCTCCCTCGTTGTACAAGGCCTTGGCATTGGTGTCCCATTGCCAAGACGTCAAGACCCTCTCCAAGGTGTTCTTCCCTCTCCGCGTGGGATCGAGGGAATACGTTGACCGATCTTTCCTTGCAAGGATTCTATCCGACCGGTGGCCACCGGTGAGAGCAATCGGCCTTGTATCGTGTGTGTTTTGCGTGTGTTCATCGTGTTCTTCGCGAGGTGTGCGTCCGCTTCCGCTACCTTCTCCCTTTCCCCTCGCTTTCCCATCGATTTGACCATGAGATCTGTGAAGATCGGGCCACCCACGGGGTTACCCCATAACATCTAGTTGCCATGGATTTCTCCTTGATTTGGTCTTTTTCCCCATAAATTCGAAAATTCCACCAAAAACAGCCCCAATTCGTATTTTGGATCGATCTGTGAATTGAGTGCGTTTTGGTAGGTTTTGATCCGTGGATTACTTGCTAAACTTGTTGATCTACCTTCCCCTGCGTTCCCATGGCCTAATTTCTTGATTTCCCCCCACCAATTTGGTGTTTTGGTTCGAGTTTTTCCCTCAAAATCGCGTCCCGGACGAGTTCTGCATGTCCTGGAACCTCCGGACCGGAGATTACGGCCCCTGGACCGGAGACTCCGGCCCAAACCGGAGATTCCGACCCCCAGACCGGAGATTCCGGTCCAGACCGGAGTTTCTGGCAAAGTCTCCGCCCCCACTGCTGACAGCAAATCTATTTCACCGTTTTGGGCAAAACTTTTGCATACGAACTAGGATTTTGGTGTTCTTTAGCTCATTTTGAAGAGGAGAAGGAGCTCTACATCATCATATCTGTGGTTCATTCTATCTACTCCATCCAAATTCCGTGAGCAAGGCGGAATCCACCAATAAAGGTTGAAGATCGGCGAAGAAAGGTATAAAAATTTCGCCACTTCTCCCCACTTGCTTTCCTTTGTGAGCTAAACTATCTTTGTGTTCAACAAACACCTATTGAGACTAGTTCCTCCTATGATTGCTTGGGCTATGCACATTTGATACCTTGTAGAATTCCGAGCAAAAGTTGTGAGCGCGCTATCTCATATAGTTATCTTGTATAGTTGTTGGCACAAGGAAGGGGCAAGTGAAAAATAAAAGAAAAAGAGAAAAAAATAGAAAAAGAGAAAAAGAAGAAAAAGAAAGAAACAAGTGCCTCATAGAATAGGAAGCGCAAGCTCGATGAACATCAAATAGGTGGTACTTATTGTGCATATCTTGTAGCCCACCAATTTATTGCAATCGAACTAGCGTCTCTCCTTGCACTTGTGCGACACGAGCTTATAGTCTTCGCTAGGTAATCATTTGGTTCTTAGCTCACTTTCTCCGTCGCACAAGTCCCATTTATCCCACCGTTTGTGTTTCCTTGTATATATTCCTTCTTGTGGATTGACTTGTTTTGCTTTGTGATCATCGTGGATCTTTACTTGCATTGCAATATCTTTATTTCGGATTGGTTTTTGACATGCCACCTTCCATACCTATCCACCATAAGCTTTGTGTGTGTGTGTGTTTTTAGTGGTTAGTTGGTTTTTGTTATGGGTCTCCTTGTGGATTTACCCTTGGAGTGGCCCGATCTTCACGTATTTGAGGCGGAAGTGAGGGAAAACATGATGAACACAACTCTAATGCAAGGTAAAGATACAAACACACGCCAAATCACACCCAATTCGATTTGCTCCCGTTGGTTCGAACAACCAATCCAATAGAATCCTCGGCGAGAGACCTTGCGGTAGAATCACCGAAGGAGAGATCGGCAAGCGGAAGGTAGAATCCAAATCAAGGAGAGAGTAGCAACCAAGTAGAATCCCAAAGGGGAGGTACCAAGCACTACTAGAATCCTTGATAGGGAGAGACCAAACACTTGAGGAGGGTCTTGACAACTAGGAAAAGGGCACCGACTCCAAGGCCTTGTACAACTCATAGATTTACTAATGAGAGGGGGTTCCCATCTAGGGATTGGCACATGCCTCAATTCATCATCATCTCTAGGGTTTCAAGGAGGGGTGGGGGCATATATATAGGCCAGCCACGAGCTAAGGGTAAAACAGGCATAAGCAGGAAGTTTAGGGCGTTACATGGGCCAAGCCCAGCTTAAGGCGCACAGGCCCATGATCCTCGGTCCGGAGACTCCGGTGTGGGGGTCCGGAGACTCCGGTCTGTCTCCGGTGTCGCCTCTGGAGGGGGTCGTAGACTGTCCCAGGCGCAGGTTCGGGGCTCGGTCCGGAGACCAGGCCGGAGACTCCGGTGTAGTAGACCGGAGACTCCGGTCTGCTGGTCCGGAGACTCCGGTCCTGCTTCAGCAGCTTCTTGCGTCTTCTCTTCCAGGCCTCTTGCTTGGGTGTCTTGGCTCCAGACCCATCCTTGCTGCATCTCCTTGGCATCATGTTCATGGACCTAGTCACATCATGGGCATTTGTCTCAAGTAGGATTCCATTCGCACAATAACCAACGAAAGGCAAAGCATGGAAGGAGTTCACCTTTGGAGTGATGATTAGCGTGGCATGATGTGGACCAAAGGTGGTTTCCATATGTTGGGCTACATCATCTCCCCCCGCTTGAAAACGAGTCGACCTCGACGATGTTCGCTCATCATGTAAGGAAAGAGATGTGTCCTTGGCCTTGATCTTGTACACGGTCGGATCACCGGTGTCGAAGCCATTCTCAAACTTGTTGAAGAGCTTGTGGTACATCTTGCAATCATGTTGTGGTTGGAGATCTTGTAGCCTTATCCTTGTAGTTGGTGGTGTATCTTGGGTACCTTGCAAAACCGACAACAAAGAGAGAGAATTGTTTGAATGATTGTTAGTATGGGTCACACTCAAGTCTCTCTTCTCACATTTTGTGGCTTGCGTCGTGGATTGGAGCACCAATCTCTTGTCATTCCACTTGAAGGAGTATTGGTTGGTGGAACCATGATGCATTGCTCCTTTATCATATTGACATGGCCTTCCAAGTAGCATGTGGCACACGGACATTGGCACGACATCACACTCGACGGTGTCTTCATACGGGCCAATCTTGAAGGAGACTTGGACCTTGGATGTTATCTTGAGGGCTCCATTGTCATCCAACCATTGGACAAGATAGGGGTGAGGGTGCTCTATGCATTGCAGCTTGAGTTTCTCACAAAGCTCCGTACTTGCGAGGTTTTGGCAACTACCTCCATCTGATCACTTTGATTGACTTGCCATCAATTCCAGCACGAGTTTGGAAGATATTTAGGCGTTGGTCCTCTCTTGGGATGGAGTTTGTTGTCGTGATTTGAGCTATGACAAGTGCGGGGCCCGGATCATGCTAACATACAAGTGTGTCATCTTCTTCCATTCGGCTGTCCTTGCAATAGCTCGTTGAGTGAGAGCTTCATATTCCTCTTCACTTACGGACTAGGTGGCGCCATTCTCATCCGTAAGCATCACTCGTGAGTTGGTGTACTCATATGACTTGTGACCTTTCACTCCACACTTGAAGCAAGTGACTTGACTATCCGATGTCGTGTTGGAGGAGGGTGCTATCACGGTCTTTGCTTGCTTGGGTGAGCTCGTTGCTTGGTTATTTGGCTTTGCGCTAGCATTTGCATTGATGGACGCAAAGTATGGCTTGGGCCTCTCGTATGCATTCTCCTTTTGCAAGTGCCGCTCAGCTTTGGTAGCTTGGTGGAGAAGCTCGGTGAGGTTCTTGTACGGTTGAAAGTCAACAGTCTTCCTTATTGGGCGGCTCAAACCGTTGAGGAACCTTGCTATGGTTTGCTCTTTGAGTTCTCTCACATCAGCTCGCATCATTTTTTTCTCCATTTCCTGGTAGAACTCTTCGATTGACTTGGTGCCTTGTTTCAAGTTTTGTAGCTTGTCGAAGAGATCTTGGCGATAATGCTCGGGGACGAAGCATGTGGACATCACTTCCTTCATCTCGGTCCAAGTTTCAATTGGAGGTTCCTCATTCTTCTCGCGGTTCTTTTGGAAGTCTTCCCACCAAACATTTGCATAGTCCTCAAACTCAAGGGATGCCATTGCAACTTTCTTTTCTTCGGAGTAGTTGTGAACTCGGAAGATCTTGTCAAATTTGAGCTCCCAATCAATGTATGCATCGGCGTCTTCTTCTCCCTTGAACTTGGGAATAATGAACGTGAGCTTCCCAAACTTGCCCTCTTCATGTTCACGGTGGTAGTTGCAGCGATCTTGCCTTATGCTCGCTTCACTTGTTGCACGTGGTGGTGGAGGAGGAGCTTGATTTTCTCAAGGACGCGGATGAGGAGGAGCTTGATGCGCAAAGTCTCTTCTACGCCTTTTCTAGGGATCATTTGCATTCATTGGTTGTTGACGACGATGGTGGGGTTGAGCATAGCGGTTGTTATGTCGCGCGCGGTGTGCATCCTCATCATCACTCGTATCCCATTGTGGTGCTCGATGAACTTGTTGTTGATGGTGATGGTCATGGTTTAGGTGTTGGCGCCTATCAACGCGGTTGTGTTCATGGCGTTCTTGCTCTTGGGTGGTGGTGGCGCTTGTACCATAGCTTGTTGTGGAGGGCGACCATGTTCTTCTTGGTGTTGTGGATGCGCTTGGTGATCATGGTGTCGATGACGTCTTGCGTGGTGCGGTTGTTGATGTTGTGGCTCAACCACTTGTTCATGGCGGTAACGAGTTTGATGTTCCCCATTGTGGTGGTGGGGTTCTCCATGATGAGAATGGGAGCGCGAGGAGTCGCCATGATGACTTGAGGAGCGCGCGTGAGACGAACTTGACGAGCTTGAGTGGTGTCCATGACGGTTGCCGAGGTTGGCAATAGCTTGGTGAAGAGCTTGGAATTGAGCACTGTGCTCCACTTGGCGTTGCCGGTCACGGTAGTCGAATTCTCGAAAAGTTTCGTCGAACCGGTTCTCAAGCCTCTCAAATTGGGCATTGAATTCTTGGCGTTGCACCCATAAGTTGTGGCGCGTGGCAAAGCCATCTTGGTTGTTGAAGTTGCCATCTCCACTTTCTCCGCTTTCCCTAGACATGTTATTTGACCACAAGTGAAACTAGGGTGGTATTGGTGGAATGGTATGTGCTACCTTGCCTCACCAAGTCAAAAATTGGAAAGGTTGTCCTTGCCGAGAGCAAAGAGAATACACAAGACACACACACAAAGGCCTATGGTGGATGGGTAGGAAGGTGGATAGCAAATGGAACAACCAAATGAAAACGTTATTGTCAAAAGTGGGTAAAATCCAACCAAAAACAAAGTCAAAGGAAAAGGTCAAAAAGGTGACGAGAACCTACGACTATACACACACGGTGGAGATTAATGTGGCTAACACGACTATGAAAATGAGCAACGAACAAAATTGGTCCTAACGAAGACTAATGCTCGGTGTCGTGCCAACACTAGGAGAGACCGTGGCCCATTTGCCAAAAGATGGAGAAGCAATGGATTTGTACGCTTGCCTTGCTCTTGATCGCACTCTTGCTTAGAAGCTTGGGACTCTCGTTTGTATTGGTATCTTTCTCTTTTTCTTTTACTTATAAGTTTTTTTTGTACCTCTTTCTTTGCTATGCTATGGAGTCAAGTTTTGCTATTGCCTCTACACTATGACTTATGCAAGACCAAGGGCACAATGCTTCGGCAAACACAAGATGAGCTACTCTCGATAGGTTAGGTAACACACAAAGGAAGAAGGGGTTAACAAGGGTGGTGCAAGTTATACATTGTGGTGATGTCGCACTTGCAACCGTTGGTGGAGGGATGGTTCGAGTTCCGTGGTGTCGATGTCGAGTACGAGGCGTTGCGGAAGCTTTTGTTAGTTGACAGACACGCACACGAAACACAAACGTCAAAAGGAAATCAGTTGAAAAAGGAAAAAGGGGGTAAAAATTTTTGTCAGGGCCGGAGACTCTGGTGTTGATGGTCCGGAAACTCCGTGATGAGGACATCCATACTATTCCACTATCTCCTACTCCTATCCACAATGAAGATGTTGCTGCAAAGAACAAGTCCAATGAAATCAGGATTGGACCCATTACAAGAGCTCGTGCAAAGCTGATTGAGCAACAGGTGAATTCACTCTTAATTGAACCTGATGTTTTACTTAATGAGAACTTTATACTACCTAAGTCTATGCATCTTTGTATGATCAGGTTTATTGATAACACAAGCGTTGCGTGAGGAGGAGGAGAGTTGCAGCAAGAAGGACAAGCGCTGATTTCCAATATCAACAAGTGCGCGAGGGAGGAGCGGGAGGCATGCGCACTAGGAGGCAATGAGGAAATCACGTATGAGCAAGAGAGAGAGAGAGATGTCGCACCAAGAATTACATGTTTGAGGTGTTCCACGACGTTTGGACTGCGTGCCAATAAGGCCGAACCCATATATGGGTCGGTATGTATCAGTTTGAGTCGAACTGAGTCAGTTTGGGCCAAGTTATGGCTGTTTTAGGCCCGTTTAGAGGGGAGGACTCCCCGGCCCTCATATAAACCTCCGTAGCCGTCACAAGTTAGGTTTTACACCACGTTAAAATATTTTGGAGTTGTTTCTTTCATAGAACCTCTGGAAATACCCTGTGTTCGAATCTGCCAACTATAATTGAGTGTGATCTATTGTTCTATTGGGAATTAGTAGATTGCATACTATCGTTCGTGGTCACGGCTGCGTGCGCAAGAGTGTGGTGTTGTGAATATCCTACAAGGTTCGAGATCTGTTGCGCTGACATCAGGGATCGAGCGGGAGAGATCATAGCTACGCACTAGTTATCTATCATCCACCATCATCATCGCCATCCGCTTACTGAGAAGATCGGGCCACCCCATATCATCTTGGTATCAGATTTCCTCGTTGCCTCGGTAAGCAATCCACAATCCATCCATAGATTAGAGTGTTTTTCATCCTATACAGAAAAAGCCCACAAAAAGAGTTGCCATAGCCTAGATTACATCGTATTCGAGTAATAGTTGCTGGTCGAGTTCCTCTATTAGATTAGATCTAGATCTGTTCTTCGCAGATTTTTTTTCTAGTTGTTCTAGTTGTTTTCCACCATCTTTTTCCGCTACCATCAAGTCAGATCCGATCCAAGTAAAGAGTCCTAGTTGTGTACTACTTGGCGAGTCGGAATAAAAAAAATCGGCTCGCTGCCTCACGCCTGACCGTAGACAGGTCTGTGCTCCAGCGTGACAAAAAAAATCCGGAAAAAAAATCGAACCGTCGCCTTACCACAGACCAGTCTGTGCTAGTACGAGAAAAAAAAATTCTGCCGCCATCCTGCCGCGGCAGGATTTTAGGCCGTTTTTCTACCGTGGCAGAGACCAATTCTCAGGTCAATTTTTTTTCTTTTTTGTTTATTTTTTTTACTGAGTCCACATAGCGTACCTATCTTTGTGAGCCTTAGTAAGCCTTTCTTTGTGTCTAAAACTATCCTACGAGACTAGCGTGCTTAGTGCTCTGTGGGCTGCTCAGTTAGCAATCTTGTGCCCGTTTCGTTGAGACATTGCTAGCGTCTCTCCTTGTGCATTGCAACACGAGCATTCCGCCGACATACCCTTACTTTTTGAGCTCTTTTTCATAGTTGCAATTGCCCCATTTATCTCCACCGTGTGTGTTTCCGTGGGTCTATGTCATACGATCAGCACTAGGACTTGTTTGCGGTGTAGGTAGGATACCATACCTATAGCTCCACCATAAATAACCTATGTGCCCTATGATCGTTCTCTATACCTTTGATATTCACTTCATCACTTCAGTGCATTAGTCTTTGATTACGTTGTGATGCAGCCCGTCCTACGGACGCTTCTACATCTACACCAACAAGTCCCCCAAGTGGACCCATGACTCGTGCCCGAGCCAAACTCCTGCAAGCTAAGGTGAACTCGCTCCTCTCTTCGTGCCAATTCGATTCCTCCTTGGATGGCGTGCTACTTCATACCTCTACTCTGTGCATCATCAGGTACGAGCCCCCGCCACGTCGACCCACGAGCCCTAAAGCTGCACCTGAGCTGAAGCTGCCGGAGGTGTCCGCTCGAATCAAGCCGGAGTGTCCGGCCACCCCGGAGTGACCGGCCCGACTCAGCCGGAGTGTCCGGCCTGCCCGAGCCCGGACCTGGCGTGGACATTCAGAAGGTCAAATCGGACACCGCCCGGACACTTCCCGGAGTGTCCGGCAACCCCGGACTGTCTGGCTCACTCGCCCCGGAGTGTCTGGCCCAAGTGATGGGCCTGCGAGCCTAGTTGGGCCCTATGGCCCATGTACCCCTCTACTTTCGCCCAGAACTCTACTTTAATGCCTGAATTACCCCTAAACTTGTGGCTGGCCTATTATAGACCCCCACCTCCATGGTAAACCCTAGGCATGATATTGGAATTAGTGGAAACCCCTTTGTGGATCTATCTAGTTCTTGCCTCATGCTCCTTGACTAAGGAGCACCAATATCCCCAAACCTTGTTGGAGTTTGCATCGTGCCTCCGCGTTGTACAAGGCCTAGGCATCGGTGTTCCTTTGCCTAGACGTCAAGATCTCACCGAGTCTCCCATCTCGCCATGCCGGTTCGAGAGAGAGTCCTCCTCCCGACGCCGATCCTAGGGATTGCGCTGGACCGGTCACCGCCGGCGTGAGCTATTGGTGTTTTATCGTGGTTTTGCGTGTGTGTGTTCATCGTGTTCTTCGTGCGTGTGTTCGTCGTGTTCATCCTCATCCTCCTTTCCCCGCACTCCACCCTCGATTTGAAAGGGAATCGTGAAAGATCGGGCCACCTTAGAGGTTTGCCCTCAATATATTGGTATCAAGAGCTTCGTTGCTCACGATTTCCCCCACAAATTTTCTTCTATCCACCAAAAATTCGAAAATCCCCACAAAAAACAGCCCATATTTGCCTTTGGATCGATCTCTTGATTTGGAGTGTTATTTGTGGTTTGATCCGACCAAACCTTGTCTAAGGAGTTGGTCCAGCTTTATCATGTGTTTCCCCAACCTGATTTGGCCAGATTTTCGCGGATTTGAGGCCCGAAGGCGAGGATTTCTGCTCAAGAACACGAGCAGGAAACCCGCACCGGAGTGTCCGGCTCATACCGACCGGAGTGTCCGGCCGAACCAGACCAGAGTGTCCGGCCATACCGGAGTGTCCGTCCCAGACAGACCGGAGTGTCCGGCTGTAGCGCCTGTTTTGACTGTTCTGCCTCATTTTTCGCATTGGCTAATCTCCTTTGTTTGCTCGTGTCCCATGTGCGTGTCAGCAACTACCAGCAAGCTTCCGCATCATCAACTCCCGCGCTCATCGACACCACGGACAACGAACATCATCCTGCACCACCGACGCCAAGTTCATCATCAAAGAAGGTATAACTTGCGTCACCTTGTTAACCCCCATCTTCCTTTGTGTGTACCTATCCCATGAGAGTGGCTCATCTTGGTTTGCTTGAGCATTGTGCATTTGTCCTTGGATAGTGAGAGTGCAAGAGCTATATCAAGTGTGACTAGGTAGCATCAAGGGAGAGCAAAACAAAACAAAACCAAAAAAGAAGATACAAGGAGAAAAGCAAAAAGAAAAATAGTCTCCCCTTGCAAAAAGAGAGTCTCAAAGCTTGTAAGCAAGAGAGAAAGAAGAGCGCCCAAGGCAAGTGCGCAAATCTGTTGCTCATTTTTCCTCTTTGCAAAGGAGCTACGGTCTCTCCTTGCATTGGCACGACAACGAGCTTAGTCTTTTAGGACATTTTGTTTGCTCATTTTCATAGTCGTGTCAATCCCAACTTTCTCCACGTGTCCGTATATAGTCGTAGGTTCCCGTCGCCCTTTTGAATTGTTGACCTTCGCCTTGACTTGAGTTTGTTGGGTTTTTACCACTTTTGACTATCCCTTTTTTTTGGTTGGTTCTTTGGCTTTCCACAACCCTAACCTACCACCAACAAGCTTTTGAGAGTGTGAGTTTTCTTTGCATTCCACTTTGCACGCTAATAGCTCTCACTGTGGGTTCTAGTTTGGGTGCAATCCCCAAGGTGAGGGACAAGGCTAACACCACCATATTCCACTTCCATACAATACTTGTGTGTTTTTGCATGATGGATAGGCACGGTGAGATGAGCCAACCACTCCCCAAGAAGAAGATCAAGGTCCGTACATGATGCACGCAAGTCTTCATCGTTCGACAGAGTTCCGTGAACGTTGCCAAGCACTTGAGACGAGACAAGATGAACAATTTGGCGAGACGCAAGCCCAGTTCAAGACATCGACAACCGCTTCAGCGGCCCTCGAACAACAAATGCATGCAATGCATCACAACTTCGGCCACCAAAATGAAGCGCTTCAACGCTCCATCGCCAAAACAAATGAAAATCTTCGACGCCTCATTGATGGCATGGCAAGACCACGTTCACGCGCATCAAGCTCGACAAGTTCTTCACATCGTCATGCACCTCTTCCACGAGATCTACATCAAAGTGCTCAAAGACGCAATGATGCCCCCGTGGTTGAAGATGGAATCTCTTCGAAATTGTACCTTCCCCACGGCAACGCCTGATGAGGATATCTACAGGGATTATGATGATTCTGACTGCCTGAATTGGAAGGAAATATTGAGTCAAATCAATAATGACTATCAGGTGAATTCATTCCTAATTGACCTGATGTTTACTTAATGAGAACTTTATACTACCTAAGTCTATGCATCTTTGTATGATCAGGTTTATTGATAACACAAGCGTTGCGCGAGGAGGAGGAGAGTTGCAGCAAGAAGGACAAGCGCCTATTTCCATATCAACAAGTGCGCGAGGGAGGAGCGGGAGGCCGGCGCACTAGGATGCAATGAGGAAATCACGTATGAGAAAGAGAGAGATGGCGCACCAAGAATTACATGTTTGAGGTGTTCCACGACGTTTGGACTGCGTGCCAAATAAGGCCGAACCCATATATGGGTCGGTATGTATCAGTTTGAGTCGAACCGAGTCAGTTTGGGCAAGTTATGGCTTGTTTAGGCCCGTTTAGAGGGGAGGGACGCCCCAGCCCTCATATAAACCTCCGTAGCCATCACAAGTTAGGTGAAGACCACGTTAAAA